>JANTCA010038528.1:0-20070 GCA_024741275.1 Chironex yamaguchii
CAGGCACTTTTCGTCATATTGGAATGAAAGGTGACAAATTTGTTAAATGTTTTAAGTTCTTTATGAATCGATAATCAGAACTTATGAATTCCAAAAATAAAATTTTCGTGACGTCACACTTTACCACTCTATACCCAGGGAGCTGTTATAAATAACAGGGATTTATTTATGTCTGTGTCTATACCTTTGTTTTCTATAAACGTTGATCTATGTACCTTGCGAGGTTTTGCTAACCTCGAATTGATAACGAGAATATTATTCACGAAGACTCGACTCTGCGGAGGTGTTGACTTGTGGATGTAATTTGTCGTGAACATCAGGTGATTTAGGTAGTGAACATAGCAAAAGGCACGTCAAACATGGCAGATTGGATGCAGAACCTTCCGCTTGCTGTTCAAAAGTTACCGCTCAGGCAACTTGCCATCCCTGGATCTCATGATTCTGGAGCCTTTTATCTTGACGTTGATACCGGTGTTGCACCTGAGGAATCTTGGATTATCAGAAGCCTGGGGAAGTTATTTGGACGCTGGGGCAAAAAGATAATCCGTAACTGGTCCATCACCCAATCTCTCTCACTAACCGATCAACTTGAAAAGGGAGTAAGGTATGTCGACATCAGAACTGCGTATCTGAAGAGGCGGGATGACTTTTTCGTGGTTCATGGATTATATGGGCTGAAGACCACGGAACTTCTGCAAGAAATAAGGGCTTTTCTAGACAATCATAAGAAAGAAGTTGTGTTTCTTGATTTTAATCACCTACTGGAATTTGGTGACGCAGAACACAACAGATTTGCTACCGTCATAAGTAACATTTTCAAAGGAAAGATCTTAAGCCCAAAAGTTGGAGTTGATGCAAGTTTGGAGGACATTTGGCAGGCAGAGAAACAGGTGATTATTTGCTACCACAATACGAGTATTGTTCAGAAGTTTTCTTCATTCTGGCCTGGAAATACGATTTACTCCCCTTGGCCTGATACCGCCAGTTTGTCAAAACTAACTGGCTACTTGGATAAGAGGTTTGATGATTTGAAAGAAGGGAGTTTTAACGTTTTCCAGTGTGTCTTGACACCAAATGCAAGAACAATAATTTTACATTTAACAAGTACCCTCAAAGCGGTACTTTGTATTAAGTGTGATAAATTAGTGAGAAATTGGCTGGATCAAGTTTACAAGGAGAAGAAAAAGGGTGTCAACATCGTGATGTGCGACTTTGTAGACGATCAAAACTGGATAGAGGCAACCATCATCTTAAATAGGTTGTTGGCCCCGTAAATGTTCAAGTTCAAGTATTTTTCAGTCGCCCACTGAAAGTCTGGTTTTGAAACCGGTAAGTTTCGCAAGTTACTTGAAATTAGACTGAATTAAGGTCTTTAATTGCCTTTCATTACACTCATAATTTGGTTTTTATGTCTTGTAATCCTGTACTGGTAACGGCTGGATGATACTCATTTGACATTAACAAGTTAATTATTTTACGCTTGTCCATTCGGGTAAAAAACTGCCTGCCCGTAAACCCTCCCAATCTTCCATCTTTGATGAATCTGATCTTATTGACAAATAAATGGTGCCCTGGTCTTGATTATTTGCAATTAGGCATAAATGCACGAGGTGAAAGTCCGTAACTTAAATGTAGGGAATCAGTTCAATGGTCCAGCTAATTTTGTCGGACTTTATACATCAATAAACCAACGTGGCTGATGGTTGTCACACGTTTTTCATGACAGAAAGGACATAGTAGTTTAGAAATATCAATTCGAGCAGTGCATGTTACTTGCAACTCGCCAGTGGTAAAAATCCAGATTACTCAACATTTCAACATGAACAAGAATGTCAGTGAAATCTCTTACAATGAAAGCAGGGCCACTTTTTATTTTTGACAATTTTCCACCTGGGATCAATGATTAAAACCTGGTTTCATTGTTCAGTTCAACTAAGGTTGAATAACAGTTAAACATCATCTTAGTTATTATTCAAGAAGTGCATTTGTTCTGTGCTAAAAAGATCCAGCATCGCCCCAAACGTTTTCAGCATTGACCCCTTGTCATGTGAATATGCACAAATTACAATGGATTTCAGTTGCTTTCTGTTTAGTCATAACATATTCCTCTTAGGTGAATACTTCTTCCACAACTGCGTTCTGATGGGTAAACTTTAAAACAGCAGCACATAGATGACCACATTCTTAAATAGCTTCTTATCAGTCTGGGTTGTATGCCTTAAGACTGTTGACCAGAACTTTATTGTGTCTTGCTGAAGATCTCAACCTAAGCTAGTTCTGGTAGTTAGGAGCATACATACAATGCAATGTTATCACTATTAACTGAGATAGTTTAGGCTGGCACTTGACATGATTCCTTGCCACTTCCCTCATGACTCCTTGCCACTTCCGGCATGACTCCTTGCCACTTCCGGCATGACTCCTTGCCACTTCCCTCATGATCCCTTGTCACTTCCCTCATGATTCCTTGTCACTGAGCCTGGTTTGCAGCCATCTGTCACACCACTTTGATGGGATCCTGCTGGATGATCATCATTAGGTGGCCTATTTTGAGATCTTCCATTACATGTTGCGACCATGACAGACCGGAAGAGCTACGTGGCATCCGCCAGTGTCCTGGGCATTTGCTAAAAATGATTTATATCTGTACATAATTTTACCTTGTGCATTAGTAACAACTAACCATGACTTAGAACAGGAAACTACTAATACCAATACAATAATTTGACATGACTTCTTAATACATTAAAAATAACCTGTGCTCTGAGATCTTATGTACATGCATCTGAAAACGAGGCACATGTATAACTATACCCTTTAAACACTTAGGACTATAAATAAAAAGAACTTAAGTTTTGCAAATGATTGCTACGACCAACAAAGAATGAGTTGACATTGCCTGCACCATCAGATTCTCCACACATCTTCCTCATTTTCTGGTGTAATCTTAAAATCTTGTAATGTTGAGTAAATTTTCAGTTAATGTAGATGCTGCTGTTTCTTTTATTCAATTAGTATTGCCCAAAAGATGGTGTTCTACTTCTCCAGTATTAACCAAACACACAGAAAAGTATGTCCAGAGGTCCTTATTAGCCTGCCAATTTAATCCGGTTTGTGGTGTGAGAGATCAATTGGAAACACAATTTTCAGTCGGCTGCGCCTGGTTCCACCAGTGCTAGATTGCTTTGGCAGAACAAATACAACATCTTTCCTTACATGTGTATATACTTCCGCTAGCTTTTTAACCACCTTTGCCAATGCCAAAGTATAGCTTGGATGCCTTGAGGAGATATTGTACCAATAGAGTCTCATGCTGTGGTGTAAAAGCTGCACATCTCTTGGCATACCCATGGTTTTCCAATTTCACCTTAATGACTTCATTGTCTTCTGTTTGTTTGTTTTTAAGTTTTAAAGAGTACCTACAGAGAGTGACATGAGGAATGCCAAATTCTTTTGCCACAGTACGACATGGTCTTTTTTCAACAAGAACTTCATGAACAGCACGCTCCATTACATCTTTAGGGGTGTTCCTATGGTCTGTTTTTCTCTTGTCATTGCGCATCTTTCTCTGAAAGCAGAAATAAATGGTAGTATTTGTTATTCTGAATACAATTTAACCCTACTTTAGTTAAAATCCCTTAATAATAAGCCATCAAGTTGTCAATTATATTAGATGTTCCACTGGGTTCCAACCTGTCCCATTCAGCCTGTTCCAACCTGCCCCGTTCATAGTTTTTGCTAATTCGTGCAATATACACAACACACAAGTATCTTTTCAAAATCTTTCATGTTACATTCTAACTAGGTATCTTTAAGCAATCAATTGGTAATAAGGTTCATTTTTGGCTACTGCTATTAGGTAAGTAAAATTAAACATTTTAGTTATTATATCTGGTTTGCAAAAAATTTACATAAAGAAAACCTTTCTGAAAACTTTGCTCCTTCCTACACAATGCTGAAATCAATATGGTGGTTGGGCAGTGTGAGAGGCTAATACATGATGGCAGTACTCTCTGCACCAGGCTCCTTGGCTATGACAAAAATCCAATGTTTCAACTTAACCCATGTTCCAACTTGCCCCGCTCTCCCCTACTCTGTATTTGATGTAGAGATACTGATAAATTTCAAATTTCCAAAATACCATGAAATACAGGAATTACCATACATAAAAATGTATCCATCTCTTGCAAAATCTGCATCAGCATAACCAACAAGAGCAGCAGAGGGATCATAGTTAAATATCAAAGCCAAATTTGGGTTCCTTTTAAGTAACTAAATATTCACTTTACTGCAGTCATATGACTTTGACCAGGTTCTGCACTGTAACGAGCAACCATACCAACAGCAAATTGTATGTCAGGTACTGTTGCTAGTGCATAATAAAGAGGACTTCCAACAATAGATAGGTATTTTGTTTTGTCGACCAATTTTGGCTTTGCTTCATTATCTTCATATTTCTGTAGAGTGACATTGGTATGCGCTAGAGTACGGTAAGTTGTCATGACTGTCAGTCCAAATCGTTTCAGCATACTTGTGATGTTTGCTTATTGTGACAAACGTAGGTCTAAACCTTGAACAATTCTGACACCTAAGATATAGTGCAGCGGACCCATATCTACCATTTTAAAACAAGCAGCTAGTTTATTTTTTAGGACAGTCATTACTTCTTCTGACTCAGCATACAGAACCACATCATCCACATAGAAGATAATGAAATCTTTTTCATTTGAAGTAATGAAGAGAAAGGGATCTTTAACACTTTGTGCAAATCCATGACTCTTTTAAGTAGTCACAAAATTTCTTGCTCCATTGATGCGGTGACTGTTTTAAGCCATACGAGTGCTGCAGCTTAGACGCTTTTTCAGGAACAATGAATCCAGGAGGTTGTTTCATAAAAATGTCCTCATCAAGATCACCATTTAAAGATGAGGTAGTAACATCCATTTGATGTATTACCATTTTATGTTGAACACCAAATGCTAACAGAGCATGCAAAGGTCCATGATGTACAGTTGGTGCAAATGTTTCTGTATAGTCAATACCATACTTCTGTGAAAAACCACTAGCCACAAGTCTAGCTTTATACCTATTGACTTTGCCATGCTCATTAAACTTCCATTTTAAAATCCATTTGCAGTAAACCAACTTTCTGTCTTTTGGAACATCAACCAAGTCTCATGTTTTCATTTCTGTCAAAGAATCGATTTCCTTTTTGACAACAATTTTCCACTTCTCAGAATCAGGACTAGCAAATGCTTCTTAAATTGTTTGGGGTTCAGAGGTTTCTACAACAGCTTGAAACAAGATATGTAATACATCTCCATGATTATTTTTGTCTCCATATAATCAAGGGCTTCCATGTCTTCCTGAGATGCCCACTCACCAAAACGAGTTGGTGGGCAAGTTTGACGTCTTAGATGTTACTGATTTGGTTGTGGTTTCCCTTTTCACACAACTTTGGCAATCTGAGAATTAGCCAGAAATTTCAACACCATGTACCAAATCCTTTTTAACTGCATTCTCCAATCGATCAATGTCCAGTACGATTGTGCCATAGTGTTAAAGGGGAGGAGTATAACAAACTATCTTGTGCATTAAGTGTATCTGTCATGTCTGTTTCACATGTCATACTACATGCAGTATCATTTTCAATGGTATTGAAGCACAAGGTATACATTTTACCTTTATGGGCACCACAAGCAACAATTTTATGAGATACATCATTAATAATATTGCACAAATGCTTCCTAAAAGCAGAGTGATACCCATGATCTTTTAGTACTGAAACAGCTACATAGTTAGTTACTAAATCAGGTACAAACAAACAGTAAGACAACTACACAGTTCGCACTGTACAACACCCCTCCGGCTCAATAAACACAGTACCCTTGCCAGCTGCTTTAACAATCGAAACATTACCAAGTTTCATATTAACATCCAGTAAAAGAATAAAATTAGGAAACAATTTGTGATCACTAAACATATGTGCTGTAGCACCACTATCAATAGAAATTAATAAAGTACTCTTAGCTTCAATTGACAGTTCATGGCACAGGGACCAACTCAAGGAATTTTAAGCATTCTAGACCTGCTGGATTTACTGCAATGTTTCAAAATGATTTTGTTATATCATAATCAACAAGAGCGGTTTTCTATCTCTAGACCTCAAAAGAAAGTCAAATATCAATTGGATCAATGATGGACTGACATGCATGCAATTATCGAAAGAGGTTTCAACCTTCTTTTGGCCTAGCAATGTTGTATTCACTATGTCTAGACTTGTTACAATGTTACATAATTTGCTGTCAAGTTTGTGACATAAAGGCCTCATTTTTGCACGTTTTTCCTTCTTGGCCTCATGGTTGAAGAGATGGCATTGCCACTAAGAGGTCTGGTTTTTGTCTGATGCTTTCTTCTTAAAATACTAACAAGGAACACAACATGGTGTCAGAAGTGGGATTGTAGTGTCATAGTGTTGTGCTCTTGCCTATTTCAGCCTTGATGGTGGAGAAGGTTTTGAAGGACACCAACTTTGAGTAGTTCTTGTAAGGGTGTGGCAGATAATGTGGCAGGACCAGTGTAGATAATCAACAAGTCCAAGAAAAGGCATTAACTCCTTAGTGTTCTTTGGACGTTGCATTACTTGGCTAACTTTGATCTTGACTAGTTTGGGTTTAATACCATCCTTGCCATTTTGATGACCAAAGAATATCTACCATGCTCTGACATTTAATTTGTTGGGGTTGAAATGTTGTCCTGTCTCTTTTGCCCGTTCTAGGACAACATGGAGAGTTGCATCATGGTCAAAGCCGTCCTCGGTGAAACCAACCACCACAAGGTCATCTGCTATTCCAGTGACATTGGGGATATCACCATATGTGGAGTCAATGTCTTGTTGGAATTCATCCTTGCCTTCCTTTGCCCATGTCCACTGTCTCCATTGAACATTTTGTAGATTCTGACTAACTAATTGGTAATTTTCTGACTAATATGTCCTTTCAGGTATGAAAAATGTGGAGCTTTGTATGTAATACAGTTTTTGAAATCAAATTTTAATTCCTTGACAATTGTGGTTTTGGTTGACATTTGCCTTTTATTGCCATTGTTAGGTAGTGTAAGTACCCACATACCTGTGTACAACGATTTTTTCTAAGGAATATGATGTCATTTGCCTTTATCCAGCCCAATATTGGTTTTATCTAATATGAGTAACATTCAGTTTTGTAGTTTATATAAACTGTTAATTTTTCTATCTGGGTCAATTGCTTGTTAAATTTATATATATTTTAATATGTATTAAGACAAGCTGATGTTTAGTATTTATTGTTTTATTGTTAAACTGTGATTTTTTGTATATCTATTTCTTTATTTATTCATTTAAAAAGGGATTTTAATAAATTCATTGTCTTGCTACTTTGATGATTTATCAGCTGTATATAATTATTTTCATGTTAATTTGTAAATGGTAACCATGTATGAACCATGTATAACCAAACATGTAAACTGATATATTCTAATTGAACAGATTTGTTACTTATATTTACTCAATATTTACCCAATTATCCTATTGGACTAATACAATGACAGAACCTATTTTTATTTTAAGCCTATATTTGTATTGCAACAAACAAGTTTACTGTGATTAATTTAGTCCCATTATTGGCGTTTACGCATATATGGTTACCATTCTTCAGGAGCACTTGCAGGAACAAAAAGTCAATATATCAAAAGCTTCACAGTTAGTAACTGCTATTGTATCGCTTGTAACTGGTTTGGGAACAAGTATCTATAACAATCTTTTTGTGGTACAAAACTTAAAAATCTCCTTGAAAATTTGCGACATTGCGCTAAAATCATACTTAAAGGCTTTTTTCAAGTATCGCAAATTTTCAAGGCAATTTTCAAGTATCTATAATTGCAAGGTCTACTTTTCTGGGTAAAATGTGCAGTAGCCTATAATTTAGATGCTTTATCTTTTAAAGCATAGCATAAAAACAAAAGTAAACATTGCATTTGACATCCCTAGAAAATTCGTGAATCTCATTACGTTATTTACCGTATGTGATATTTAGTTATGCTTGCTCCCACTTTAAGAGTAGGAACGTAGTGAAATATCCTGTTATATATTGAATTACCGACTTGTTTTTGCATTGAAATATCTATCCCACAAACCAAAGTTATTACTTTAGATATTCAAGGACCATGTACATAGTTAAGAGGATATCTAAATCTAATGTGTATCTTGGTCTCAAACAGGGGCATCACTTGGCGTTATCATCTGTATGAGCCTAATATCATACACTTGGGGAATATTTCTGTTCTGCTTTGATGTAAAATAACTATCTGATAATGAATATAAACATGAACATAACACAATTTACAACTATAAAAGGAACAAACGATGTATCAAGCTACTTTCTTAAAAATCGTCAATCTGCCTCACCCACCAAGGTATTAGAAAGAAAAAACTGATACCTTGGCCCTGTTGAACTGTTCTTATTGCGACACTTGATGAAGGAATTTTACGACGTATATACTGACGCATACAAGAGAATTTTGAAGGGAAGGTATTAGAAATCTGAAACTAATACCTCGCTTGTAATATCACGACTATCATGACCATCACACATATATATTGGGTGTCTATGGTGTGGATGTCTCCTTGCACGTCAGAATTGTTTTTCCTTGTACATGATGCAATTTTATTTAGATTTCTTTTTAGAGTATTATTTACTTATTTCAAAAATTGGGTTGCTGAATGAAAAAAAATGCTATTACATTAATACCTTTAATACCATCTCCTGCTGTTGGGCCAATGATAACCTTCTTCGACAACACGATCCATTATTCCAACAGAAGATCGACCTGCCCTCAGCCAGCAAGGTATTAGAAACAAAAAACTAATACCTTGGCAGGGTTGCCAGGTGGTTCTCAAAACCCGCCCAAAACGTAAATCCGTATACTAGAACTAGAACTTGATGCTGTTCTGCCTGCTATTGAGCATCGGCAACTTGACTGGAAATGATCTGCCACTGTCGTCTGTCCAAGGCCATGGTTCTTGTTGTATTTAGAACGTATCAGTCAAAGGCAAACAACATGCGTTTGTCACGAACTTAACCAAACTAAAAACTAATCATCAATTTACAAAGGATATTTAAACAATAGCGTCCATAGGGAGTCCATAGCATCTCTCCTTTTCTTCAAAAATAACTAACAATGTCTAATAAAGAAAATGGTACTTAGCTAATCAGTTTATCATTATTATCAAAGTTTAATGTGTATAAACTTCTCCATATAGTGTTGGCATTTGTCTGATTCTTTTAGGGTACTGATGAACTACCTTTTGCTCTGATTCGTCCTCATTTTCATCATCACTCGATTCAATTTCACTGTCGGAATTTGTAATCCGAATGTTGTCTTTATCAGGTGGATTGTATTTTTTGAAGAATGATGTGTTGCGTGTAATCTTATGGTCTGATCTGATTGCAGTTATTTTTGTTCCAGCAATCTCTGACACACGGTATGGATTGGGGTTGAATCTGCTTGTTGTCTTGCCTTTTCTCCCTTGTTTGACCAGAACAAGATCTCCTTTCCAAATGTTTGACTTCTTCGTGTGTTGGTGTTGATCATAGTAAGCTTTTGCTTTACTTTTTGCTTCATTTTCTTGCAGCTCTTTATGTCTGTTTACTGGTTTTGTAGTTGTGAAGATGTCTGGAAGCTTTGCACGGACTACACAATTGAATAGAAGTGTTGCTGGTGGAATTTGTGTCATGCAATGAGGCGTTGTGCGGTAGTTAAGCAGAAATAGGTGAAGTTCCTTTCTCCAGTTTTTCCCATCAATTTTTGAAGTCTGAATGAGCTTTTTCAGAGGTCGGTTAAAGGATTCGACTACTGCGTTTCCTCTTGGCCAAAGGGGTGTGCTGGTTTTGAATTGAATTCCCCACGTCTTCATGTACTGACTGATTTCTTCTCCATTAAATGGAGGGCCATTGTCGCTTATAAATTTTACAGGTATTCCGTGTGTTCCGAAGATCCTGTCAAGTTTTGGTATGATGCTGATGTTGATTTTACAATCTCAACTTCCGGAAAGCCTGAATACGTGTCCATGACAGATAACATGTATTTGCCGGATGGAACTGGTCCAAAGAAATCGTGAATTCTTGAGAATGATGTTGTTTTTGACAATTAAGTCTTGACAAACTGTGTGTAGAATTCTTAACTCGTCTTTGTTTACTGTAGTGTCTTCGATTTTATCCATTTCATGCCACTTGTTGCTGGAAATCAGTTTTATTGCTGATTGAAGTGTAGGATCTTTTGCGTTTTCTGTCACTATTTCGTTAATTGTCATGGCTTTTGGGACGGCATTGACACTTAGAAAATTAACATATCCTCCGCAATATCGTGATCTGGACAGAATGTTGCTGGGTGACGTGACATATAATCAGCTGGATTTTCAGTCCCTTTCCTGTATTTTACCGTGAAATCGTAGTTTTGGAGTCGAAACTGCCATCGTTCTATTCGTGCTGGCGGCTTTGATGCTGGGTTATTAAAGATGACTTCTAAGGCTTTATGGTCTGTAATGACGTCAAAGTTGTTTGCACCATATAAAAACAAATGGAGTCGTTGTACTCACCATACAAAAGCTGATGCTTCTTTTTCCGTCTGAGAATATTTCTGTTCGACGGGTGTGAGAGATCTTGAAGTAAATGCAACGATTTTCCGATCGGATGATTCTCGTGTTGAAGTTTGTGCTAGTATTGCACTGAGTCCAACTGGGCTGGCATCGCATGTTACTTTGGTGTGTTTGTTGACGTCAAAGTAGGCCATGACTGGCTGTGATTGTAAAGCGTTCTTCAATGTTTCAAAAGCTTTTTGTTGATCTCCCCACTCAAATTTTGCATTTTCTCCAAGTCTCCTCATTTGTTCTGTGATAGATGCATAGTTTTCTATGAACTTGGAGCAGTATTGAGACATTCCCATCAAGCTTCTCACTTCATGAACGTTTTGTGGTGTTTGCATACCTACAAAATCTTGAACAAGACTTGGATCTGGGCTCACTCCATCTTTTCAGAAAAGGAGTCCATAGAATTTCAGGCGTGTTTTGTTGAAACGGCATTTTTCTTTGTTTGGATGATTTCCTTTTCCTCAAAGCGTTGTAGAACTGCAGCGAGGGCTTTGTTGTGTTCCTCTTGAGATTTGCCTCAAATGATGATGTCATCTGACATGTTTCTGGTGTTTTTGATGTCTTGAATAGTTTGAGATATTGCGTTCTGGAAGATTTCTGCAGCTGAATTTACGCCGAAACAGAGATTTTTTGTAACGTCTCAAGCCTTTGTGGGTTGAAAACGTAGGGAGGTTTCTGGATTCTTCTGCCAGGGTCAGCTGATGGTACCCTTGTTTCAGGTCCAATTTCGAAAATATTGCCGCACCATTCAAGTCGGTAATAAGTTCCTCTGTTGTTGGCATAGGGTGTCTTGTGCATTCGATTGAAGTGTTTGGAAGGCGCATGTCGACGCATATTCTGATTTCATCAGTGTTTTTCTTTGGGATTAACACCAAAGGACTGACCCAATTCGTCGCACCATCCACTTGTTCAATAATGTCGTCTTTTTCAAGGCGGTCTAATTCTTTTTCAACTTTTTTTCTGATGTGGAATGGTATCCGACGTTGAGGTTGAACAACTGGCTTAACATCCGGATTTATGTGTAATTTGACTTGAAGATCTTTCAAAGTGCCTACTCCTTTGAAAACATTGCTGTGTTTGTCTAGTAAGTGAGCAACATATTCTTCTGCCTGGATATTGACCTCTGGGTCATGTGGGTTTGGCTTTTTGTGTTCTTTAGGTGTTTTGCTTTCTTGCACACGAGTGATGTTGATCTTGATAAGATTAAGCTTTTCAGCAGTTGTTGAGCTGAGGAGATTTCCGTGCACTTGCTTTGCAATGTGGAATGGTGCTAACGTTATTCTCTTGTTTGTTTCGATTGGTGCCTCGAACATTCCAATCATTTCGAGAGGAGTTTTTTATCCATATGCATAAACTTGTACTTTCGACTTTTTGAGTTTGATTGGTGTCTCTGTCCTTGTGTTGATTTCGTTGAATGACGTTTTATCCATTATGTTGATGCTTGCTCCTGTGTCCACAAGAAAGAGAACCTTTTGTCCTTTGCTCACGAGAGGAATTTCCAGTTTCTTTGTCCTTTTCATTTTGTGATCCATGCAATATACATACTCATCGGAGTTTTCATCTGAGCTTGTGCCGAAGGCTTGATTGTTGACTGTGTTGTTCTTGTGTCTTAGATCGTTGTTTACAGCATCGGGTGAAGTGATTTTTTCGGTTGCAGTAGTTGCATGTTTTAACTAGTGCTGGGCACGGGCCATGTTGATGGGTACAATCAAATCCACACTTATAACAGGTCTTTGTAGTGTGTTTTTTTTGCGATTTACCTCTTGATTGAAAATTTGATTGTCTAGGTTTAGTGGACTTGGGTGCAGCATGTCTGATGTGCATTGCTTGCATGTCGAGGGTTATGTTTTTACTGGAGCTAGTCTTTTCCATTTTGTTGACTAGTTGCTTGCAGATTTCGTTTGCCTTCCCTTTTACTAAGATGTCTTTTAATGTGACATCCATTGTTTTTAGGGCATATTTTCGCAGTGAGGAGCTGGAGCAACCCTGTATTATTTGCTGTTTAATTTCCTGATCTAAGTTATCTGCCTGAAACTGACATGTTTGTTCTAATTTTCTCAATCGAGTGTGATAAGTATCAAGAGACTATTGATGGATTTAGCTTGTCTAAAACGGAACATCTCAAAGTCAGTGTTCTGCTTTGGAGCAAAATATCCTGTGAGCGCTGTAACTGCTCTATCAAATTCGTCATCTTGGCCAGTGTCTGGAAGTGTATCAAAAATTTCTTGTACTTCAGAACCTGCTTAGTATAGGAGTAATGCTCTCTATTGAATCTTGTTTGTTATGTGTGCCGCTTTGATGAAAGTATGAAAGCGTTTGATCCAGCTTTTCCAGCGAGTTCCTAGGTTACTTGGGTCACTGTGAGGATCGAAGCTTGGAAGCGGTGTGTGATCAAGTTTTGCAGACATTTTCCGTTCCACTTCGTTTTCTAGACATTCATTTCACGTTTCCTCGGCGCCATTTTGTTGTATTTTAGAACGTATCAGTCAAAGACAAACAACATGCGTGTGTCACGAACTTAACCAAACTAAAAACTAATCATCAATTTACAAAGGATATTTAAACAATAGCGTCCATAGGGAGTCCATAGCAATTCTGAGGTGATGGAGCCAGTCACGATCGTACTGCGTACGACTGAGACCAAACGGCTGCATCACGATCGGTTTGCAGCTGGTTTTGAAGGATCTCAGGGTTGTTTTCCTCACTCCTCGAGGAGGCCGCTTCCATTGGCGCCCAGGGGACGGTTTCAAGACGATTCGGGGGATACGATGTTGTGGCATCCGCAGCATGTGCCTGGACCACCGCAGATACCTGGCAATCCACCCTTCACATCTCCCGCACCCGCTTGTTGGTAACATGTTCCCGATATCTAACCCTGCATATCCTTCGTAGACATCGATGGTCAAAAATGTCCATGGTGTTATATCCAACTTCTTTATAGGCCATGTCTCACATCTGTACAGTAGCACGGAGCATACCGTAGAACAGAACACTCTTGCCTTAGTTGACACACGGATGTCCCGAGGATTCCAAAGTCTTCTCAGACAATTGAAAATCATCGAGGCCTTTTGTATCCTTGTTCGGATTTCCGTACCGATCTCACCGTTTCCGCAAACTGTACTACCCAGATATTTAAAGGAGTCCACAGTTTCGATATCTTCACCATTAATGGTGAAATGTGGAACAACAGGAAGATTACACACAATAACTTTGGATTTGGTTGGACTTTGGACTAGACGATATTTTATGGCACACATTGATATCTGGTCAATCATACCCTGCATATCACCTTGAGATTCAGCAATTAAAGCTATATCATCAGCAAACGTCAGATCTGTTAGTTTTATGCCACTGGAATGTATCACTACACCACCGGGGTGATCATCAAGTGCCTGTTCAAGACGATCAATGCAGACGTTAAACAGGACGGTGAAAGAATGCCGCCTTGCCTGACACCGGTTTTAATATCGAACAGTTTTGACTCTTCTCTGTTCACCCTGATTTTGCAAGACGTTTCGCTGTACAGTGCCTTTATAACAGCCAGCATCTGCGGTGGTATACCGATGGCTTTAAGCATACCCCATAAGCTCGGCCGATGGACACTGTCGAAAGCTGATGTAAAATCCAGAAATGCCAGAACTGTTGGTCGCCGATATTCGTGACAGAATTCCATAAGCATTCGAAGGCTGCAAATTTGGTCAGTACACCCTCAACCCACTCGAAAACCTGCTTGGCTTTCTGTTATTCTCGCACTGGACGTATACAGTGGATAATTAGAAGAATCAGGGATGTCTGTGTTATTCTTAAACGAGACTTGTTTTCCTTTTGTCAATATGATTATTCAAAACGAGATTTAAAATGCAAGAGCTAGCCAATGACCTCATTAAACTTATCTTAAAAAATTTATTGACAAAACAGTCTTGAAAACACTTCAGAAATGTGAAATCCCGGAGGGTACTCCCTACCTTTCTATACGGGGTCCATGTCAGCAATTTATTTTAGACCCCCAAATATTGATTCACAGTTTTAAAACCCTTAAATATTGTTATATTTTGGACAACCTTTTTCGTAAAATTTCATAGAATGTCACAAAATTTGTAATTGAGTCGTCACTCTAATATTTTTAATATAAAAAAATTTGATTTCTTTTAGAGGTTTGTTTTCAGTTCTGAAACCCTAAACATTGAATTTTTCCTAAGCTCTAATGCTCATATCCAATGTATTGACTTTTTCTTTAGTTGTAATTCACAGACCCCAATTATGATTTTTTTGTAAAATCTCAGCCCCAAAGATTGACATGGAACCCCGTATAGGAAGGTAGGGAGTACCCCTGCGTGGGAAGTGATTAGAAACTACAAAATGAGAAAAAATACATCCGTAAAGAGATTGTCCGTGCTCTTAAAAATCCTCTGAAACATTTCCTTCATTTGCATTGCTGGTAGCGTACATTTCATTGTTAAACTTATCAAGCATAGCTTTGGTGGGCACAAATTCATTGCACCAACGTTTAGTCCGTGCCATGAAACCCCGTATATACAAAAGTGCTTTTAGCATTGGTTGTTGCATCTTGTTGCGCAATCTTGTCTTCAAAAGATTCATTTGCGAGAATGTCCTCTCCACTGCTGCGTTGCTGAATGGCATAGCCAATATACTGGGCACAAACATGCCAAGCTCCCAAAAATCGTTTTCGCCTGAAGCATGCTTGTGATGGGCAACATCTATCCACAACTTCTCCGTATCCTTGTCATCACTGTGAGGCCATTGTACGATGCCGACACGGTTCCATTGTTCTTCTAGCACTGCTCGATTTCCATCATACAATGCCAAAAAAGACTATTATTCTAACCTTGGCTTTATGCAGCCCACAGCAGATGGGGTCAAATCAGTCAATGATTGAAGTTGTTGGATGTTTGCTGGCAACCTCATTCTCAGTTCTCTAACCAGCTCGTATAAATAATTTCTGCAACTTTTTTTCACTCATTCACCAATGACATATCCAAGTTTGCGTCTTCAGCAAATAAATTGAAATCAGTGCCAAAATAGATTGCACCCAGCAGCAGATGGTTGACAGGATTATCGATATCAAACTCTATCGTTGAAGCCCATGTTGTAAAAGAGGTCGGCCGAACCACACGCAGCAGCATTGATTTGTATAACGTCAACCTCTTCGTTAAGCTTTACTGGTGAGCACTTGTCGAGTTGGAACAACCTGTTCATTCTATTCAATTCAATGAGAATTGGTTACAGAAACAACTTGTTTTCTGCTTCGGAATACATCTGATAAGGCAAGTCAGCTGTGAAGTTTCTTTCTTCATGTTTGGCGACTTCAAAGTGCAGCTTCAGCTCTTCTTACTGCTGTAAAAGTCTTGGAAAGCACAGAGCTATGGCAAGCCATCCCGTGTTAGAGAGCTTAAGTATCTTCAATGGCACCTCGCCCACATTTATAGCAGAGCACAGGGCTTTGTATCTTTGGTGTCACAATAAGCTGTGAATTCAACGTTTCGTGGCAAAGCTTTCATTGCATAAGATGAACGCAACTGAATTGAATGGCATATACATTTGATGTGAACAATGTTCGACAACACATCACACTGCATCCATCAGTTGCCAGTCCAATGCACTTAGCAAGTTTGATGCCACAAGAACGAATAAACTCTACCAGGCTGTTGAAAATACCCTCTGCAGTGCCAGATTCGAGAAAACTGGTCAGTATTGCCTTGTGTGCCTTGCTAAAGTAACGCACAAAGCTGCTTTTCCATTCCAACATCAGTGCTCTCGTCTATGATAAGAGAGTATGGCACATTTTGAAGGTCCACGATTAGCTTGTTGCGCATTACAGGACAGAAAACATTCTTTTTAAGCGCAGAGCACTTCGTTCTGTGGATGGATATGTCTGTCCCAGATGTATCTCGAATGATCTCACCGAGAGGATCGATGGTGGAAATACTAGAGTGGCAAGCAACATGAGTGGCTAGCTTGAGTTCAGCAACTTTAACGCTCTCGATATTCTTATCTTCGACCTTTGATGAATATCCCACGTGAAATAGTGTTCTTGCATTAGAAGCAGTTAGAGCATTTTTGCGGTGCTTTTCTGTCTCGGCATGGGCACACAAATCTGTGTAATGGCAACGAATAGTTGATTTGCAAAATTTACATGATACTTTAGTCGTATCGCCAGATACTCGCATTATCGGGGACTTTAATTTTGCATCCTTTTCCCAATCATTACAGTAGTGCTTCTAATATTTAGCCCACTTTCTCATTCTGATAAATTTGGTAAGATCCTGAAGACGAAATAACGAACAAACTCCTTAAAACATTCGCGTACAGCACAGTAAATTTGTATTGAATGTTATGTTGAGAAGTCATATGACATGGCCTTTCTTTCTCTGACCCATATTCACGAGTTTCGCTCAATCATTCAAAAATATCTTAATTTCCTGCATTGTAAAGTATTCATTGTTTAAAAACACCTTGAATATTTAGCTCCCAGTGATAAGTACACAATGTTGGTTAGGTGTATACGTTCTTAAGTGCCAATAAGACGGGGCTCATCCTATTGATTTCTTCACTTTTTAACTACTGCCAGACATCAAATAGGTGTCTGCGTTGTTTGTTCCATATATTGGCCCATATAAAACTGACATTGCTAAAACCGGCCGAAAAACCGCACACCCCCCAATGCAAAAAAATCCCGCACAAGTAAAATGAAACCAGCCCAACTGGGCGGGAAGACCGCCCACCTGGCAACTCTGAACCTTGGCTCTGTTGACCTATTCTTATAGCGACACTTGACAAAGGAATTTCACATCGTCTATACTGACGCATGCGAAAGAATTTTGTAGGAAAGGTATTAATTAAATTTTGTAGGAAATCTGAAACTAATACTTTGCTCAGAACAATATCGATGCTCCATTGCTCAAAAGAAAATCTGTCAGTAAGGATTAGGAGAAACAAAGGCCATCGCAGAGATATATTGGGTGTCTATGGTTTGGATGTCTCCTTGGGCGTTACAGTTGTTTGTCCTTTGATATGACGCAATTCTATTCAGATTTCATTTTGAAAGTGTTATTTACTTCAAAAATGAGGTTGCTAAAGCTGAAAAATGGTATTAGACTAATACCTTTAATACCACCCCCAGCCGCCACTGGATGCAAGGAATGAGAAGCCAATTAACAATCATTGGTTGGGAGAGTTGATGCCAATTAAATAACAATGACAGTTTTGCAGTCTTTGTCATTGTATGAATTTCTTATTTCCGATACCAGGATGTCACTAAGCTTTTGTATTAGTGGTCCTGCTATGCCTCAGTGGATCTTGTTTTCTTAACCTGAGACAAAGCCACTTATTGGTATTTGTCTACAATTTGTCATATTGTGGCCAGTTTAACCATTCATCTCACTGTTACTCTGATCTCGCGCTTGCTTTCCTTTGCAAACTGTGTTAGAGTAAATATGGATCGGGTTTAAGGAAAGGAGTACCGTTGGGGTGTTTTTAATATCTTTTTTCTATTTTGTCAATTTAACTCGAGAATAGCTACTTTGCCTTAATATACGGGAGTCTGCACACAAAAGTTACGGTAAAATTTTTAAAAACGGCAAAACGTTTATTGCTTACCAAGCATTCAAGACCTCAATGTGATTGCTTATTATGTTTGGTTGGATCAATTTTAAAGATTGCTATTCATACAATGTGTTCACATCTTTTCCCAAACCCTCTCAAGGCATAAACGTATGCAGTGTTTACTTTAACAGTCTTAGATCAGTTAAAAATGCTTATTTTTTCCAGGGACCAACATACCCTGAGCCTGATTCCTTAACAACTGTATGTGAAGAAATTAATTTTTGTTTTCGAACTGTTCGTAATTTCAAAAATCTGATACCAAAAAACATTTACTCCCAGCCACCTCTGGTCTCAAAGGAGCAAAATAGTGCAAAATGGCTAAATCTGTAAAGAAATGCGTGCCCTGGAAATATGTCTGACGATTCTTGCATGCATATCATCTTTCTTTGATTTTAAATGTGTCGAGAGAAATTACTTTGAGCTTTTTGTGCGAATGTGCATGAGAATGATTATCAAAATAGTCGTACTCTGAAGAACTATATTAACAATTTTTCCTCTGACTTTGTAAGGAGTCTCTTGTGTTTGTGTCTAATAAGTCGTCGTTGGCGTTTGATCGGGGCCCAATCCCTGATGCCAACCCCGGCATAAATCTATCTGGGGATCGATCGGATTTTCTGTTGGAAAATGAAGGACACTGAATTACCGTATCTGGCTGCTGAAATGTATTTCCCTCCATCTTGTACAGCCGGAAATCGATGTTCTACAACCAAATTAGGACTGACTTGCAAACTAACAAAAAATGCCGGGAATCCTGTTTCTTGTTGTCTAGTGATGAAGTAATTGAGTCGTTGTTTTATGTTGAAGTTAGTGGCGAGGTAATCGAGTCTTTGCTTTATGTTGATGTTAATGATGAAGTAATTGAGTCTTTCCTTTATGTTGAAGTTAGTGACGAGGTAATCGTTCTTTGCTTTATGTTGAAGTTAGTGACGACGTAATTGAGTCTTTGCTTTATGTTGAAGTTAGTGACGACGTAATTGAGTCTTTGCTTTATGTTGAAAATAGAGAAAAATAGCAGGTGGATCAGTTGTTAAAGAGGTTAACAACTAGCACGTCCGATTAAATGTTATAACAGACAAATCCTTTGAGTTGTCCACGCTCTGGTCTTCTCTTATTGAGTCTGTGGATTAGTCCAAGACATACATCTCAGAATAAGCACATGTCCTTGATTTTCAAGATTCTTGTCTTATCTTAATTCCAATGTCGTAATGTTATTCCATGGTATTCTCTGAAACAATATATGTTTCTAACGTTTCCCTATTTAAAAAACTGATTTTTATTACAATCTCACGTATATTTATATTCATATAGATTTTGCTTAGTCATCATGAGTCATCGTTAGGTACATCTATTTACGTAACATATGTCATATCTAAGTTGAGAATTACATGTCTAAATATACAATCTAGTGACTCATCAGTCAACATTATCAACAGACGTTACCTAAGTGTATATTTTCTCAATATTGCTTCAGGGGGGCCACAAATAGATATTAATCAAAACACCCTCCTGGAGACATTGATGTCTTGGGACTTTTGTTTCTCGTGAGTTCAATGAAAATTGATGTTATTAACAATGACAGAACTGCAAAGTCGTCCCTGGAGGCACCCTAGTCAAAGAGTTCATTGCACCTGACCGGGGACGAAGTCATTTTGTAAATCGTTTGACCTACAGTATCTCCAAACATGTTGTTGGGGATCGAGGACCGCACCAACAAAATAAAACTCACAAAATTGGTTAACTAACTGTAATTTATTACGAAAGAT
>JANTCA010038539.1:0-20062 GCA_024741275.1 Chironex yamaguchii
CCTGACAACAAAACGGAACTAGGGTGTGTTCCAAGGAGCAAAACATGCCTTCGGGGTCGGAAGGCAGATACATAACATGTGTCAAAGAAGTATTTTGGTCAATGTCTCTCTCTAGCAGGACAATGTTTTGCACTATTCTCCAACACTGTAGGCGCAATAGAAGGTTTTTTTCTTTGCATGAGCACAAGCAAGTTGTTGCACTTGTGGACTCGGTTCCTCCCTTGACACTGGTTGCCCTGCTGTTTCTGTCTGTGGGTGCACATTGACAGTAGGTGCCATAATGACAGGCACAGAAATATCAGGTAGGGTAGAGTCATTGACACTCGGTTGACACACTACACTAAGTGTAAGTGTGAACAGGCTCAGGAGCTTGCAGTGTAACCTGAGCTACTTAATTAGATCCAACTGGTCTTTATGACATTTCCAGATAACTGTAACCACCGCACATAATAATTATTTTGCAGAAAGTCCATTAGTACACCTGGGAGCCAGTGCGGTCCAGCGCATAAGTTTAGAACATACACAGAATCTCCTTGCTGAAACTTTGGTATACTTGTAGGTTCTTTTCAAACACTTTAATTTCATGATGGGTGTTTAAGCTCGGTTTGACAAGATGAAATCATGTAAGAATATCCTTCTTCATCAGCAAGGCACTGGGTGTCTCCCCAGTAGTTGGGTGAGGTGTGGTGCGATACACCATTAACAGTTGACTGAGTTTGTGATCGAGTG
The DNA here is from genome assembly GCA_024741275.1 of Chironex yamaguchii. NCBI lineage: Eukaryota > Metazoa > Cnidaria > Cubozoa > Chirodropida > Chirodropidae > Chironex > Chironex yamaguchii. Next base: position 730 of record JANTCA010038539.1, read on the forward strand.
TTCCTTCACCAGACATTTTTGACAAGTGGTTTTTTCAGAAAACCAACTTAACGTTCAGCAAGACCATTTGTCCAGGTGCCATAGTTGTGTGTTTAATCCCGTTTTGCCTCAGAAACTACTGGAATTCCTCGCTAGTAAACTGTGAACCATTTTCACTTTGACAACACCAAAATGGCCTTCATGTAAATCAAGTAATAACATAGCTGGCAAAGCCATGGGGATAACAACTCAGGTTCCCCTTATCAAGCAATTTTGCTGAACTGACAACTCAGTATGCTTGATAAAGTATGGCTACAAATCAGAATTCTTCTCAATGTATTTAGGCCAGCCATTGCGAGTAAGTCATATAGCCTTCACAAGCACTGGATCATGAGCAGTTTCACCTTCAATAACACGCACAGTAATTGGTAAGTCGTGTAAATGTCTGTATCTAAATGTAGAACTAGTGAGTGAATCTTCATCGACTTAACAAGACAATGGGGCACATGGGAAGAAATCTGCACAACCCATTTCCTTGGTTGAAATGTATTGAACATCATATGCATAAGCAGATAATATCAGAGCCCAATGCTTGCTCTGTGAAGAGCCAACTGAGGTATGGCATTGTTCTCTCCAAAGATTGGAACCTGAGGGCAGGGGTCTGTGTGTACTGGAAATTTTCGACCAAATAGATATAGTCCAATTTTTGCACTCCAAAGTTAATCACTAAGGCTTCACAATCAATTTGTGCATAATGATGCTCCACCTTTGCTAAACTCCTGGATGCAAAACCAATAAGTTTAAGACAACCATTAAAGCATGTTTCCAAAACTGTGCCAATTCCCACTCTGCTTGTATCACAAGTCACCAACGGGTCTGCACCAGCATCATAGAGAGCAAGTACAACTTTGTCAGTTATCATGCCTTTAATGTGCTCAAATGCTTTAGTTTGCATGCTGGTCAATGACAACTCTTCATTTCCTAAAAGCTTGTAAAGTTGTAAAAAATGTGAATAACAATTTACCAGAACAATGAACAATTTTAATTCTTTAACATGTGTAGGACAGTGCACACTCCATATTGCTTCCACCTTAATGTGGGTCGGGTGTATACCCTCATTTGAAACTTTGAAACTGAAGTATTCGACACTGTGGAGCATAAATGTGCATTTTTCTTTCTTAAGACGTAGACCATTTTGTTGCAGCCAACAAGCACAGCACATAAATTTTTAGATGTTTGACCTCTGAACGCTGAGTGACCAAAATATCATTGAGAAAGATGCTGACACTGGGCAAACCTTTCAACAAATTTTCCATGGCTCTTTGAAACAATCTGACACAGGGGATTGCACCAAAAGGCAAAAGTTGATACAAACCAAAATGTGTATTGATTGTTGTGAGTGTGCAGGATTCCTCATCAAGAGCAACTTGGTGTTATGCCAAGTTGATGGGAAAGATCAAGCTTCCAAAATTGCTGCCCACCAGCTAAACTAGCAAAAATTTCATTGACAAGAGGTAACGAATATCTATCCAGCTATATGACTTTCTTTATGATCAACTTGTAATCACCACAAATACAAATTTCCCTACTCAATGATTAACCACAGGTACGATCAGAGCTGCCCAAGCTGAATGCACAACTTTTTGAATTATTCCATTACTTCCAACTGTCGAAGTCCCTTTTGAACTCGGCTTTTCATAGCAAAAGTCAGAGTAAGTGCTTTGCAAAAAATTTTGTACACTTTTCTGATTTTCAGAAACGTAATTGACAGGCAAGGTTGCAAAAATTTGACCAGTGTAAGAAACCAAAGACAACATTACTTGGTTTCAGTGACATGTTTGCAAAATGCAAAATGAACAAACATGCTTTCATTAATGACACTGACACCTGTGTCCATATCAATCTGGAAATGTATATCCACATTATTTACTTTTGCACTGACTGAGTCAGGTGTGCAATCCTTTGTATACACCGTATAAAGCCCAGCTTGCTGTAGTTGCCATGAAACACAGAAATATTTTTATGGGTCAACTCCTGAGCATTAGCGATTGTGATAGCTTTATCCAGTGTAAGGTCTTTTCAACCAGAAGGCGTTTTTGAATAACGTCATCATTAATGCCACACGAAAGCTGATCAAACAAGGCTTGATTTAGATTTGCACCAAAATCACACTTTTCGGCATCACTTCTTAACCTTGCAATCAATGTAGACACTGGCTCTCCCTGGTGACGAAAGCAAGAATGAAGCTTCAACTGGAACACTGCTGAATTTTGAGTATGCCAGTAATACTCACAAAGTGTAAACCAGCTCTTTGAATGTCTTGTCAGAAGGTTTTGAAGGTTTTGTTTACCAATAACGCTCAAAAAGATGGCTCGTCTTTTCTTGTTCCATACCATAGCAGCTGCTTGGTTTGATCCATTTGCAAGCAAAACAATCTTGTCATTGTCATTGGCTTTTCATTGTATTCAATGTTAATTGTATTCCTCTACATGTTCTAAGCAACTTTCGAACTCTTTGCCTTTGCCCGAGAAATATTTGATTTTTCCACAGGTAACCTTGGTGGTTGAAAACAATATCCGAAGCTTTTGCATGTAAAAATAGCTGTCATCTGCTCTGTAGACGAAATCGAGGGCTGAAGAAATATTTTTCACTCATCACCAACTGTATCAACCGTTTAACTGTACGGAGATGTAAGGAGTCAACTACTAACTGCTATTATTTTCCAAATGATGTATGTGTTTGTAACACAAGATAGCAAGTAAAAAACAACTGACAAAAATGGAAAGGAAGTAGTCCTATAATGTATGCTACTATATTCCAAGACAATGCACAACATGGACGGGGGTGGCATCATCTTGTTACAATAAACACATAACATGTGAATATGACACAAACACCACAATAATTGAAGGAGGTACTAAGGTCTTTATCTTCACTAAGACAGTATGGCCAATAATTTCCTAACATTAAACACTTCAATTACTTAATTCACATATTTAATAATTAATAAACGAGACTACCTAACAGTTTACATCACCTGCATATGGTTTCCTGTGATTAATTATAAGTGAGGCACAACAATTTTTCCAGTTTCGTTAGACGGGGTCGCAGTAACCCGACCATAATGGACCAGGAAAGCTATACTAATCCCATTATTTGCAAAATAATAAACTAAGTGAAAACAGAGGCAGATGCAGGCAAAAATCTGACAATGGCTGTGACTCCAGGATCTGGACATTTATGGGTGGGGTCTTGTGATTTTGTCCTATCAATACAAAATTAGTGCAAACTACTTATACATACTGTCAATCACAGGTCACTGTTGTGTAATGATTTACATAGAAAAATTATGAACTAAGATCAATCAAAGAGAATCAATATTGCAATCAAATAGCAATAAACAACAATATGTAATGGCTAACCTACTAATGAATTCTTTACATTGGCGTGATTTAATGATATCATATAAATAACAGACATATTGAACTAGTGCAATAAATTTTTTGCCTCCTTGTACTGCTCTCAAATAGTAGGCCTACAATTCAAAATATTTAAATGTCCTCGAGTTAGTATTGCATTACTTTAAGGCTACTCTATGACTTTAGGCCAAAGGAATATATGGAACACCATGGTCAAAGAACTATAATCAGAAACTAGGATACTCAAGGCAAACTTGTCACCAATGGATGTGATCTAATCCTGAAATAGGAAAACTGTGTATCCTAGTTTCTGATTATAGTTCTTTGACCATGGTGTTCCATATATTCCTTTGGCCTAAAGTCATAGAGTAGCCTTAAAGTAATGCAATACTAACTCAAGGACATTTAAATAGCTGGTTGTCATGTTTAACAACCATAATTCACAAAAATGTAATAAAATCAGCTTGTTATAACTTGGATTTATGGATGCAAGAAACAACTATATACAGTAATTCTTCTGTTTTCTACCTTGATCAAAATGTTCATAGTTTGTGTTTAAAAACTGATAGAAATAACATTAAAGACATTTGTATCAGGACTGCTCAATAATAGTTTTATGAAATTCCGAAATATAAAACATTTCATTCTCAAATATGCTGAAGGGCATGAATATAAAAGTTCTGTGCAACACCAGGAACTTGTTGAAAGCAAATTTTGCCAAGTCTTCCCCGGGGCCTTACCGTAGCGGAGGGCTTAAATGAGTGCACATAAGATAACAGTGAATGTTTTATTTGGACATTTCCTGTATTCGTCTTAAACATATAAATAAGAATTTACATATTTCTTTCTTTATAATAAAGTAAGCAATTGCTTGTGTAAACAGTGCTGGTGAAGGGCAAGGTATTTTTACCTGTGCAATTGTTATTTTCCATGCTTTGTTTGCGAAAACGTGTTACATTCTGAGTTGTGAAATCATTGACATAGGGGTCTTTTTTGCCATCATAAACAAAAGTTAAAGGGTTTTGCATCAAATTACAGAGATATAGAACTAGACTTTCAGTATATTTTCTTGCCTTATTTTCGTAAACATTTTAAAGTCATTCTTAGTGTAGAGTAAAATTTAAATGATAATACTTCGGTTGAAATAATTAAAATTGGCTTAGGTTTTGGGGCACATTAGTCTTACCAGGACCTTACCATAGCACCAAATTGAATATATGTAAACACTAGTTTTTATAAAAGTTGAATAGTTATTTTATTTGAATTAGTTTCAAAACTGTCTTTTGTTCCTAACTCAGTAAAACTGGGCTAGGTTTTGTTAAATACTTTTCTAAGCCCAAACCTACCCAGGGTGGAATCCATGTAAACATAACGTCGGATTTAAGGACGGTGATACATGAAGCTGCACCAGATATGGGCTTCCACTTTTACCCAACGTATTGTTTCATTTTTTACGCCATGACTTTAAGGAAATATTCAAGTGTATTCTCCGAGGAAAATACATCAATTTCACCTTAGAACACACCCCCTCTTAGTTGACATATGGTGTTGGGAGGCCCTACAATGTATATAGCTGTCCTGCGACGTAAAAGACGGTACCTTAAGACCTTTCTTGTCTCCCTTACATAGTTTTCGTGGTGCCTTTCAAGATTTTGCGGTTCATGAATCTTGAGTTTAATATTGTTAGCTGTGCAGCCATGTTTTCCACACGAGAACCAGGCACCCATTCACACTTGTGGTCTCTGTTTGAAGCTTAAACTTCAACACAAGTAACATACCTTTCCTGGAAAGAAAAGCATACCTTTTCTGCCACTTCTTTAATTCTCTCCTGCATATCCTGCGGCAATGTTTCAAGCTTTGGAACTGGAAACCTGCTAATTTTATCAGAAACAAGGAACATAGTGGTCGAAAGACATCTTTTGTGAATATGTTGTCTTAGTCCACTTGTACTTGATCTCGAAGGCAGTAACTTGAATGCATGCCTTGCTACTCGACAAGAGTTCTCAAGTCCAAAGAACGAGGCCATTTTCACCTTCTCTGTAACTATCACGAAAAACAAGATCCAAAATAACACTGCACGAACAACGACTTGCTTTGCTTAGTTGTTTATGGGCGTGTACTGAATGGTTTGAGATACACGTGCTAGGAACAGCGGAGCTCATATTCACGCTTTCGCAGTATAATTGAGCTGTTAGTGAAATTTATCCGGTTTTTTAAAATCTTTTCAAACGCTGACGTACGTTTTACTTGCCACCAAAAATCCTGGTAGATAAACAAATAAGAAATCGTCTAACGGTGCACTGTGTTATGATTTCTTGAGATCTACTTCGGGAAACGTTCGCATCTTCAGAAAGAGTTGGACTCCAATAATCAAAACAGAGTGCACAAATTAGTTAAAGTATGAATTCGATCAGGGGGTGGGGGTGGTTGGGTAGGTATGCGGGAGTACTTACTGTCCTTTCCCTAGTCAGGACAAGTCACCATGACTCTGCATTACATAATTATGATTTTGTGAGCAATTTTCCTATTGATATTATACCAGTAGCTCTTACCTAAACACTTACCTTGTTAAAATGTATGAGCCCATGCATAAGATGTTTTGAAATTGACAAATCTTTTCATTTTTAGTAATGCCAAATTTGCCTAACCCAAAGTGATGATGTCTCTTCAAAATATTTTCTTCCAAGAACTCTATTTTATAGAAGAGCTGTCAAAGTTCCATATCACTTAGTAGCAAGCATGATAATGGGAGATGCATCTTAAGCCATAGTAAAGTGTATGGCCCTAAAAATGTTCATAAGGGTTGACCCCCTTAATTTCTTACCCTCACTTCATTTACCTTCGTCATACTGATAGTGATATATGTACTGTTACATAAGTTTTAAGAAAAGGTTAAAGAATTGCAACAATTTTATGCCTGGCAATGTGTGGCAAATGTAGGAAGGCAGAAATAACAGTAAAAAGAGACAGTACTATTTGTTTCAATGATTTCCAAATTGAAAATGTTGTCTTGTTAATCTCTCTTTCATAAACAGAATTTATCTACATACAAATCATAGTGAAGTACCTCTGGTATGCCATTTACATTAAAGAACCATGCAACACAAATAGCCCCAGGACAGACTCCTCTCTGTTTGAAGACATCAGGTATGGTCCAAGACAAGACCTACATAAAAGAAGCCTAGGGCTTTTTAAGAAGAATTTTGTGTATAATTGGTAACAAATACACACAAAATATTAATGCAGTGGCAATGGACCTAATTCCAAAGTCAGGGGCTGCAATTTCCCTATTGATATTATAGCAGTAGCTCTTACCTAAATACTTACCTTGTTAAAATGTATCAGCCCATACATGAGATGTTTTAAACTTGTCAAATCTTTCTATTTTCAGTATTTAACACTACTAAATGTGAAGACAGGATATGCCTCCTAAGCCAAAGTGATGATGTCTCTTCAAGATATTTTCCTCCAAGATCTCCATTTTATAGAAGAACTGTCAAAGTTCCTTATTGCTTAGTAGCAAGCATGATATTAGGAGATGCATGTTAAGACATAAAGTGAGAAGCTGAACCCCCTGGCTCTTGGCTTCTTCACCCTGCAATGGGTAGCATTCCATTTCCAAATCCTTGTTTTCGTCAATCACATAGGTACCATATACATGTACCAGTATGGTGGTGTGTACAAAAAATTGTGTGATAGCAAATTGTATACAAAAGCTGACAAATCTAACCATGGATAACGTTTTGGATTAATTTGAGATCTTCAGTTATAGGGAGGCTGGTTTATGATTTTCTTAGTCATCTTTACAATCCTCCAGTGGCATAGCATCCGGGTATGGAAGGTATTCAGTGAATACCCTGAGATTTTAATGAAATCTTAATTTTGAATATTACTTGTCTCAAATAAATGTTTAATTTTAATGCTGAAATTTTAGCGAGCCTGCTGCAATTATTTCTGAATTTTGCATTAACTTCTGTCATGGTCAGTCATTAGGATTTTTGTATGCAAACAATTTCTTGGTCATTCTTTCATTGAAATATGAGAGAAATCCTGTGGAGAAAACCACTGCTGTTTTCTTTTGGTACATATCAAGGTCTCGAAACAAGCAGTGAATCCCTACCAACTTGATTTAACCAATCAGAGTGCAGAATTAATGAGTAGCTAGATGTGCGAGCTAAACAATGGGAAAATAACCTGAAAATTTTCATCTTCAAGCCTCATTTTAGGCTACAGAGCCAAAGGCCAAGAATAAGCAGAAGGGACTCTCTTGTGTACATACTAAAGTGAGGAATGATCGACAATGACCCACAACAATCCACAATTGTTAAATTTTGTCCAAACTATGACAATGTTTTAGAGGCACATAAATTTTGCTGCAGTTATGACGATAGCTGCCCAATTAAGCACGAAAATGCATCTTTATTGTGATACGTAATTGGTAAAATTGAATGATCTCAGAATGTAAATTTTGGAAAGTCCTGAATGATTGCGTAAAATATTGGTATCAACACTTATTTTTGCACTATATCTTCATGCAGAACACCATAACATCACCATTTTCATGTTTCATATACATATGGAGATATTATCATGTAGTGATGCAATGGCAAAATGATAACACCTTAAATTCACCTTTAATGGACAATGTTGTCATAGCGCAGTTGTCAAAGAGTGTCCCTTATATGCAGAAGGTCGTAGGTTTGACTCTTTCCCTCAACAAAAGTTTTCCCCCTGTATTTCAACATTTTATGGCAAAAAAATAAACACTGTCCATATGCAGTGGCAATCTTCATTTGCTTCCGAACAGAGCAAGATTTAGATCACCTTCATAATATTCTTCAGTGAGTGAATACCCAGATAAAATTTGCACATCATGCCACTGCAACCCTCCACATGAAGTGGAATAAACTATGGCCATGTCATCAACCATTGATATTATATTTTATTCATTTAAATACAGATTAGTAAATGGCCTCACTGAACACAAAGACAAGTTACAAAATATCAATTATTTGACCTTTGGTGGACAGGCCTAAAACAAACACTGACCAAACTTAAGAGGCTTCAAGTTGGTCCTGTTGATCTTACAATTGGTTATGAGAAAAGTTGTTCTTAAAATGCACTTTGAAAATGTCTCATTGAACACAGATCATGCACGGATGATCATGTACCAGTCTTTAATGAAGAGAAAAAAATCTGTCAACTAAAAGAAAATCAAAAGGCTCCAATATTTCTCCTTCTTAGGACAAACTTGTTTGAATTGTCTACCAGTTCCAGCTCAAAAGATATTGATGCAACCTGATAGATGATCTGGGGAAGGGTAATACAAATGGGCACATAGTTCCTCTGATGGACCATTTACATCAGACTAAGGTCTCAATTCTAGATTCAATAACATGGTTGACTGAAGCTGGAGGCAATGTGAATGGTGCTCTTTCATAAGCAAATGCTAGGGGTACATGCCACTTCTATACCTTGATCAACTCCGAGCCTTTTCTCTACCACTAGGATCACCTGTTTTAACAACCTCAACATGGACAGCTGGGTAAAGTACAGCACTCACTCAGAAAACAGAACTCACTTTGAAAACAAGGCATGTACCATGGAGCCACTGTGCAACTTAAATGCCATTAACATTACTTAATTACTTTTGCTTCTACACCTGTCATGTCAATATATCAGAAACAGTATAATCTACTGGAACATCAGCAAATAGTCAATCTGGACCCAAAAACCTTGCTGTCAAGGGTCTTTGTACATATGGTCAAATAGATGACACTGCCATTAACTACTAATTTTTGCCAAGCATGCAGTGTATGTACTAATGCAAGGAAGAAAAAAGGAGGGTAGAACAGCAAAAATAACTGATTTCTTTTAAACTGCATCAATAAGCTCAAGGTTAATATTGTAACAACCTGAACATCATTTTACAGTTTCCTTCTAATTATCAATACTTTCAAGACAAACTGTAACAACTGATTAGTTTGTGATAATAATACCAAAGGTTCTTCATTGAAAACAATTGTTAATCCATTACCAGTAATGGTCAATCCTTCTATGCAGTGGTTTTACTTTCAATGAATAAGACTCTTGCTTCCTTTCACTTAAAAGAAAATCACTTAAATCCTCAGGTGTTCCTTTTCCATGACATTCTGGATACTTTGTATTTAACAGATCACGCAAGCTGAAAACGTCCTCTGGTCCCTCTCCTTTCACTACTTTTCTATACTTGCTAACTACATGTTTTCCATTTACGATAGGGGGCATCATTTTCGCTGTAAAGTCATCAAATTTGTATGTCGGTGTTAAAAGAAACTTGTGGATATATAAGAATTTATGGCCAGAAGTCTCCGCTATTTTTCTATTTAACATAAAACAAGGTATATCTAAGGCAAGCCTCAATACTTTTTCTTGGCTGATACCTAAATCTGTTCCTACCTCCTCGCAGCGTTGCTGTATTTCGTACTTAGTATTATACAAAAAGTACAACATAGGGTAGAGAATGGCCAATTCGGTTCCTTCCTCTTTCATTATCCCACGAAGATAGCTAACCTCTTTGTTCGGACCCCACGAGATTATAAGTGCTGGAGGGTTTGTCTTAATGTCCAGATATTTCTGCCTCGGTGTCTGGTGGATACTGTGCAAATATTTATTGCGCTGTCGTAACAGAGAGAGGCGGTGATAGTAAAGCAACCCTTGGTTTTTCCGAATAACTTTGCAATCCATCTCGGTCACGTTTGCTTTTAATGGTACAAGTTCGCGCATAGAAGTAACCTCAGCTGGATCCAAAGTAACATTATCATCTCTTAAAAAGGTCAAGCGCATATCTTTTCTCACTTTCTGCCAAGGTATTGTGTCAACTGGAAGGCCATCAGGTAAAATTGGTGGACGAATCGCTTTCTTAAAATGAACATGTCGGTGTCCAGTCCAATGTCCACTCCCTAGAGCTGTATTTCCAAAGCACAAAGAAACCAGTGGTTTGACTCCTAAACTGGTGGAATTTTTGAACAAACTGCTCAGCATAATGGAAGGACTATAAGTCATCACTACATCTTAAACGAAATCTCTTCCATAATCTTTCACAGCGCATCAAGGCAATAAGTAATCCATCTTGAGTGTAACCTCGTTTCAAGAACGAGGAGTAATATTTCTATTTACCTTTATTCAACCATTAACATTCAACATATAACATATTTTTACAAGCAGTTCACTGCATGCAACAGAACCTTTTGCTGTTATGTTACAAGAACACACAAGAGCATGCTTTTTGTGCATTCGCTTAGGGATTTTCCAGTTAATAACATTCTATTTCCACGTGCCTGCCTGGTCTTCTTTAGAGGGTTTACAAGGTCTTCTTTCACACTCAAGTATAAAAGCTCTGGTTACTTTAAAAGTTCCAACTGTTAAGGTGCAACCAGCCAGACTCAACACAGTCTTTATTCTTTATACTCCTTTGTTACGTCCTCATAATCATAGTACAGCGTCATCTCACCAGGGTAGCAGAGAGCCTGACAATTTGATGCCCATCCAGTTGATCCCATTATTTCTGTTTTACGTGTCGATACGACAACGTCGAATTGGAGAGAGAGTTTGAAGTATAAAGCAGTAATTCCGCTTCTGACGAACAATTATGTGACAATGACGAAGAAGAACACTACGACATCGAACCACCAAAGTTAAGCTTCATAAATGTGAAAATTGCACCTGATGCCACGGAGCAAATGCAGGACAGTCTTCTAACAGATTTTATTAGTACAGGGCAAAAAATTGGCGTCTAGATTGGTTTTGTTTTCGCATCATTTTGAATGTCTTTTTCTGTCAGTCATACTTAAATCTTATGAAAATTTTGTTAATTTTAAGATCGTGTTTTGGCGATTTCAGGAAGAAAATATTCGAATTGACGTATTTGTGTGGCCGCTTTTAGAAGAAAATGCTTTTACTCTCTCATTTGGGACTGAAGCAGGTAGCCACTATGCGTTATTTGAACTATTTTTTTTTACAAAACTGAGTCTGTGTACATTAAAACAAGAAAACCAGTACTCTGTAGGCAGAAAGAGTTCGTTTTTTCACTTGGACTCTTCCAATAATGATTTGTTTCTTCATTTTCTCTTTCTTTGTTTGCTTTCTTGTCTTGGCTACTTTTGCTACATGTTTCGTATCAATAGGTTGTCATATACATATTACATATACTTTCCTTTCTGACGTTTCATACTCCAAAGTGTCTCAGACGAAAAAAGCTTTTAAGTACGTTTTTAGCGCAATGTCGGAAATTTTCGAGGCGATATACGTTATTTGGATGTGGTCAGCTTCGATACATAAACAACAGTTTGGGAAAGCCTTTGGAACTTAAGGTTAAAGGCTATTAGACAGAGGTGGCCGCTATAAGAAGCTCTATATACGTATATCGATCTTTGCAAGATAAACAATAGCAGTAGATAACCATTCAGAAAAAAATCAACGAGACACAAGCCAAAATATACACCTCGTTCTCAATGACGGACACTCACGTTTAAGACAACATAAGGATACAACTTAATGTAAGAAAAATTATCAGTTTCACTTTCCATTTCGAGATATTTACTCTATTTTGTTTTAAGGTATCAAACGAATGCAGCATGGTGAGCTAGATCATCTTACAACTCTTAGTGAAAGGAATAGGCTGTCTGCTTAGTACTTTAAAAGGACGCATTCTTATGCAACTTTTTTCACGAGCATAGCATAAATACAAATGGGTTCCCTCTACAAAAACGACAATACAATAACCAAGTGTCAATTTTTCAAGGGATGTTACTGCATCGACACGCGGAGATAAAAATCAACACAATTTATAGATGGCGTAAATATTGATTATGCTAATAGTTTAATTGACCACCATGTTGCAAACGTCTCACTGAACAATACGAATATGTACAGATGACCTGTTGACGGAATATGTAAAACAATCGACAAGCATATTAAGAATAGCAGTGACGGCTTTGGCAAATCTGTTAAGGTTCACAACGCGTCTGCGCTTTGCGGCCTAACGACTGGACCCGAAAATTACACAGTAGTGTGTCGAGTACGGTTGTTAACGCGTATCAATTCAAAAAACATGTTTTTAAAAGTGTACTTGAAGGCAAGGAAGTCTATTTAGACAAAAATGCCTATACAAAACCCCCTTATCGAATTACCATGCTAATAGCGATGGTAAGCTCCCGAGTCCTTTCTGTTTTCTACTTCGTTAAATTATCACCTGGAACTTCATAATCGCCAAAAAACCACCCCTTGCGTCTTGCGAACAATTAAACAATGAGATCATAGAGAGATGACTTTAACTAAATTAAAACTCGTCTTAAATGCGCATGCTCACACTTAAAGAGCATCCGCAGATCCAACGTGATATCAGCTTAACTTCTCCATGTTTACACTTCATGCAAGATAGCAGGCAGCCTCCTACAGACTTGCCATGGCACTACATATAGGGTATGGTAAACATTTGCAAGAATAAACAGCCTACCAACCAAAGCATACAAGGAGAAAGTCATGACTTACCCTTTACTAATTAGGTTATAGAACCAAAGCACACAGATTACGCCGTTTAATCAACAAAGAACAAAATACAACGAAGCTTGCGTCATTTACAATGAATTATCCTCTTTTCAAACCCACCCAATACAAATTGTAAAAAATATTCGTTATCTACACATATCTCATCATGTATCGGATGATGTTCATAATTCGATAAAAACGATTCGATGATAAGTACTTATAAATGCTATAAAACGGACGTACTACATAAAAATAGAGACAATCTTTATAAAGCATATCTACAAAATAAAGTTAAACATCTTTTAATGATTACAAGGTTTCTCCACTTCATGGTCAAAATGGAGCCACTTGTTTGTAACCAAACTGTATATATCGTCAAGTCATTTACTACCTTACAAGTTTATTGTAAACAAATGACTTCCAAAAATATTTCGCTACTGCACGATATACTACTTTGTGCAGTTCAGTATATGGTTTTGGCTTGCTACCTTTGTGATGCCAAGGGAAGAATTTACTTGATCTACTTGTCTGAGTTTTGCTATCGAGGAAAAAATTACAAGATACTAGGGAAATATCTTCCATAAAATAAAAAAAACAACACATGTCGGTATAAAAAACTGGAATTCATTGCCAATCACGTGCTATCCTCTCACATATGTTCTTCATAAATCAAGTCCAACATAAAACTTTTATCTTCTCCTTAATAACTTTGATCTTTCACTATTTTCCTCTCTTACCTAAACTCGCATACCCCCCACCCCCACCCCCACTGTCCCTAAAAACAAAAGGAACAACAAGAACAAAGCTCTTTACACTACGTCTTCACCAAAATTCCATATAAACCTAGGTACACCTCTGTGGCTTTACTTTTGCAAGTAGTTTGTATTCCGAATATAAAACAATTCAATTCCTGCCGTTTGTCACCGTTGTCAGCCGGACTACGTAGGTGTGAACGTTGCGGGAAAAGGTCCAAAAGAATGCAATCTCGTCTCCCTGTCGCTTTGTATTCATTCCTTAGAGCTCATCACCCGAGGCATGCGCTAGGGTCAATGCCGAAGAGGCTTACAGGAGAAAAACGGATTTCCAGCAGGTCTAAACATCGGGTTTCATGAACACATTTACCTGGCCGTAATTGTCAGTGGCCACGGTCATAACTTGCAATCGCCTAATCTGCTACATGACTCGACTGTAAAAAATGTTTATAACAAACGGCGCATGCGCATGGATCTGTAGGGATTAATATAATTTACAAAACATAATTTTTCTTAGTGTAAAATACAACCGTCGTTTTCAATTCTAGTTCAGTTTAATAGTGTTATGTCCAATTTCGCAAAAAGCTATCCCTTGCAGTCTGATTTCATTTCCACCTGCAAGAATTCGCTTGTATCAATTTAACACTGTCATTCCCACTATTTTTCAAAAATTGTTTATTTCACTTCAAAAATAGTGACATTTCCTCTTTTCAAAAATTTGCTTGATTAACTTGAGTTCGATAACGATATATACTCTATCGCAAATAGTTTGTTTTACTTTAGTTCGAAACCGTTTGCCTTGCAAAAACGTTTGTTGTGCAAGGTACCACGTCGAAAAATAAGCACTTGAGTAAATAAATCGACACTTTTTGACGCACTTGTTCAAATTGTCCATTCCAAAATGCATTAGTCTATTCATGTAAACTAATTACACCGGGAGTATCTATATCATGACTGAGGCAGCTACTTCCAAATGAATTCTCAGTTGTTTGCACTTTGTTCCAGTCCATGGCACCTTACTCAGGCCATTGTTAAAATTTCATTGGTATCACGAGTCAACGGTATGTTCTCACCTAATTTCAGAGCTTAACACCTTGGAATCTATCAGTTCATCTCGGCCGACACAAGTATACTTCATCATGCTTTCAGCCATTCTTTCCTTTATTTATTTGTTACCAACTAGCTCTAACATACTTGCATACACTGTATACAATGTCAATGGAAGCATTATTAACAATCGACGTGGACGCCGAAAATTTATCGTCAGCAACTGCAGCATCCCCAAGTTTCGGAGTCCGCGTCGATATTTCAGTATCGAGTACATTCCAGACTTCAATAGAAACAACGGTGGTTCCCGGAGGCCAAGCCCAAGTCGAAATACTTGAAGTCGCAAGAATTTCTCCAAGATTCCCGATTCCTCAAAGTTCTTATAAAAACGACCAATTCGCCGAAATAACAAGCTAAAATGTTGCTTCTGCGGTCATAAAACAAGAATTCTCGTTAAACTTTCCAACCGTTGAATTCCTGTCAAGTTCCAGGGAATCGTTGAAATTTGACGGCGGAGATTCACTTTCAATTTCCGACACTACATCAGGTTCTGTATTGTGCCACTCACTTCCTGTCTCTGGAGTTTCAAAGTCCTCGTCGGCATCCTCTACTTCATCTGAACCATCAGTACCATGTAGTGATAATAATGACTGTCCAATAACTTCAACATAATCCTGGCGCAACAAGGAAATAAATAAAATACAGAGAACATTAAATTTCAGACCAATTCTTTAGAAAACCACTTACCACTGGTTTTTTGTAGTGTTACAAGTGAGATAATCAATTTCAGACCAATTCTTTAGAAAACCACTTACCACTGGTTTTTTGTAGTGTTACAAGTGAGATAATCAATTGCAACCAATTCCGATAAAGATAATTTTCTGTAAGCAAACGTGTAAACCTGACCAGGAGGGTTCAAAATATTTTTGATTCTAGCAATAATGGAACCTAACCCGTCCTGTTTTCTTTCGTTCTGTTTGTATGAAGTAAATATTGACTACAGCATCGTTTGCAAGGGCAGACGTCAAAAATAATTAACATCACTATTACTCAAAGAGGGCTACGCTCTTTCAGTAGATCTAGTAAAAGTGTTTAAACGCTGCTGACCACCTGGCTTTGGCAGCGCTTACACAAAAAACGTATGCAAATGCCTTCCCTCTCACTAAAAAAACAACCAAAACAATACTGGCAGTGCATGCAATGCCAAATCGTACAAGTAAACAATGCAAACAGCTCTCTAACTTCTAAAGTCTTTCTTCTACGCGTCAGGTGAAAAGAATGATCTCTTACCGGTGATGTCATCAGTTCCAGAATGCTCTCCAGTTCCTTGACAAGAGCTTTGAAGTCAGGTCGACGATGTGGTATCTCGTACCAACACTGCAGCATAATATCATATCTGTGTTGAAATGCAATTGAAAAATAAAACATTTTGCTACTTCGCCAAACTACAAAAAAAATTCGAAAGCAGAATACATCCGTTCAAGGAATACCTTGTACTGCTTCCTAGCCAACAATTTAAACGCGCCAATAGTTTGACATTATACAAACTTAGGCTCAGTTGATAAGTATCCCCATCAAAAAGGATCGTGAAAGGATCACAAATTAAGAACTACAAAAACGAAAGTAAATTTTTGTGATAGATATATTTCTTCTTGTAATAAACTCAAAAATAAGGATGACAGTCGTAACAAAAATAAGGGAGCAATGACGGACAGCTTAAGATATTTATTGCACGAAAAAGTATTTAGTATTTTGAAAATATGTTACTGAGGTTAAGAATGTACACGACAAACTTCTTTATCGACGACTTTGACTGAATCAGCAAAGATTAGGATTTTTAAAGCGGTACATGTTCTTGTTGAATGCTACAATATCTGTATCTCAAAATTGGTTGGACGTCTCTTAGACTCAGCATAAAAGATGTCTACATGCAACAATGATATAGTAACAGCAAAGTCCGTTTACGTGATATGTAACGGACGTAAAAAAAAATGCTTACATTGACTTAGGGCATCCTTGTGGATTTTCCATTCTATATCCTGACTGCAACAAATCAAAGAGTTTTTGTACAGGAATACCAGGGTACGGTGAACCACCTTAAGATAGAGAAAGAAATACGGTCACGAATGCTTTTTACTGTTTGTCATGTAAGTCAACACGGTACGAATGCACTGGGATGTACTGACAAGCAGTAGTGAAACCGGTTAAAAATTCAGATTATGAAGTTGTTTGCTTTATGAAATTTTCTTCAATAGACTGCCCCCTAGTTCTTCTCCACATTTTTTCAATCTCACCAGAGTCTTTTAAACAACGTGGGATTTGCACGTCCTCGCCACTCCACCTGCCAGTCTCTTTCAGCATGGCAGTCATCCAACGAAGAGTAGTTATTTTCACATGCCCTCATTATACATATCGAAAACAAGTTATCCGTAAACTACTTTGTAAAATTAATATCTCGTAAGTTCCTAAAATTCGTTTGGGCGTTCTCGTCTGTAAATTATATGATTTCCAGGTACTTCACTCTCTTTTGGCAACTCGGTCACAAACAACTAAATACGTAGGACATACATACCATACATACGTCCGTCCGTCCGTCCATCCATTCATCCATTCATCCCTTTGGTGGACGACCACGGTACAGTTTGTCAGGCATGAAGTCAAACAGGGCAGTAGATGGTAGGCGATCAGATGCCATGCGTGACACATGGCCGAACCATTCAACCAGCTGTTTCCAGATCATGTGCATCAACATAGTTTCGAATGCTTCCTAAACAACTACACGACACTTAAGAAAATATCTATGCCACTGTTTGTCAAATGCATGATACTTAGAAATAACCAAGAGTAAATATGTCGCTGATGGTGGCTGAAACACACACTATCATAACAACCTGTGTCTAAAACAACTTTAATGAGTCGTATACGGTCAGACTTACCAAGTGTAAATATCTCCCACAAGAGGACTCCAAATGCCCACACATCAGTTTGCGTGGTATAAACACGATCAAATAGCGCCTCAATCGCCAGCCACTTGACTGGTAAACGACCCTACAAGGAAAGCAAGATGACACTCAGTCACCGTTTACACCACTTAAGGTCGCGCATATCCTGTCATCAATTGATAACAGTTGCGTTAACACAAGATTTGGTGCTCACAAATTGCCTCTGCACGCTTCTTATCCACCATTCATTCCTGCTTCGAATAAATCCAATTTAGTACATCCAAAACGCTTTTAAGATTTTACTACCAACTTTGACTATAATCCAGTCATTCATTTTTTACTTAATTAATAAATATAACCTGCAGCACTCTGACCAAACCTCCGCCAAGCCAGCATTGCTATTCAATTAACAGGGATCTCTTTGTCTCCTTGTTTATTGTTGGATTATCTTTCATAAGCACTAAGAAGGTTGCATCCCTAGATCCAGGCGGTGATACGAAATTCACCAGCTTTAAGTTTACCCGTTTCTGATCTACCCTGAAAATTTCGTCAAAATCCGTCCGCAACTTTTTGAGTTATTTGCTCACAAATAAACAAACAAAAAAACCCCCGATTAATTAAATAATCAATTTTAAGTTTGCGAAAAATTATTAAACTACAGATAGAACTGACTAGCAATCTTTCAATCTTTTCTATCCAGTAATTGAACTCAGTAGGTAAGGCTTCAGACTTCCAGTCGGAAAACCTGGATTCAAAGCTTAAGTGGTCATCACAGCAACGTTTGACAGGCCATAAATTAATTATTCACTTGCTCCATTTTTTCCAATATTATAAAATTTGAATTAGGACCAAAATGTTTGCGTTCATGTGTGACAGTAATTCCGCGGAAAGCTAAACGGACCACTACGTAAGTTACTACCTCATACAACTGGGTCAAATGCGCCTAAACCGACATGAAAATATACTACACGAGAACTATTCCCAAAATAGTTATTCGAAATAGCGTGCTTTTCCATCAGTCTTCAGCTCATCTATTGTCAGATCAAAGACCAGACATTTACGACACCATTTGTCACCTTGCAATTGATAAACTACAGCCTGCTACTGTTCTGTGTGGTCATAGCCGCAGTAATATAGAAAGCTGAGCTAGATTGTACCGCTGGGACTGAATGAAGACTAATGAAAAGTATGAATCAAGTGAGACACTTTAAATTATTTTATTTCACTTAAAAAAACATTACTTAGCTAAAAAGTGGGGGACCATGGCACCCTGCCCCCCGGTAGCGTGGGCCATGCTCGGGCACAAGCTTTCAGTCACAAATGACGGCCTGAATGCTGTTACACATCGATTTGGCATGGGCTAGGCTGCTTTGAGAAAAATCGAATTTTCCAAAGATCGAACGGAGTTCTTATCATGTAGAAGCCCGTGCTTACAATACGAATGTATTGCCAGTAGTACTTTATGGTCTAGAATGAATCAATTGGACAACAAAGCTACTGCAACGAGTAGAAACATTTAACAAGGAAGTGGGCAGAAAAAGTCAGGGGGTAAAACAAGAGGAGCAAGGGGGACAAGAGGAGCAGGGGGACAAGAGGAGCAGGGGGACAAGAGGAGCAGGGGGGAAAAGAGGAGCAGGGGGGACAAGAGGAGCAGGGGGGACAAGAG
>JANTCA010038550.1:0-20061 GCA_024741275.1 Chironex yamaguchii
ATACCTCAACAGACACAGTGCTTTTTTATATATTTGTCAAGAGTGGGCATTACCACAATAGCTGCACTAAGTGGGAGTATTGTTTATATATATATATATAAACAATACTCATAAGCCCAATCACACTAAGTGTATAAAGATTTATATTTACTCGAAAAATACACTCTTCAATTAAAACGTTTCGACATTAGTCTTCATCAGTTACTTTTTTATATGTTATATATATATATAATACCTCAACAGACACAGGGCTTTTTATATATTTGTCAAGAGTGGGCATTACCACAATAGCTGCATTAAGTTGGAGCCGACCGGGCTCGAACTTGCAATCCTCAGACTTAAAAGCCAACACTCAAACCTCCGTGCTATCACGGCACAAAGGGTTGGTAAAGGACATTCAAAGTCCTTGGTATCACGAGACGAAACTCAGCGGTGGGTAAAGGGAAATTCATTAATTTTTTGTGTTTCGGCTTAAGCCTTCATCAGTGTCAGATATATGTAATAGCTCAACATATTTATATATATATATCAGTCAATGATTCCATATTTTTAGTTTTAGGTAATCATTGAAGAAGAAGTATATTGCTTATGAGTGGAAAGACTTGGGAGCAAACGGGATTCAAATCATTATACCTCTCTCACGTATGGCAGAATAATTAATCCACAATCAGGTTATTAATTTGCAAGCACCACATCAAGAGAGAGAAAATAACAACCCTCTCATCAAACGTATACGTTTGCTACGTGATCCAACTGGATCGTTGAAAATGCAAAAACATACATGTTTAAAAACCTCCAGTTCAAGAGAAATAAATTGAATGGTGAAATTTATGTCAATCCTGGTAATGATTGTTCAATGATTACACTAACGAAAGATTTCCCTGCAGACAGTCTACAGCCACCACAATCAATACCAGCAAAATTTGTTGCATCTACAGTTACTTGTGAGGTTGTTGGTGATCAGCTATGTGTTCTCAACATTTCCTGTATTAAATGTAATTCAAGTATACAGTCACAAAAGACAATTATTGTTGTATACAGAAGCAAAAATTTAACAACTGTAAGAGGCAACAGTTTGTATCTTCTATTATTGAGGATTCCAAAAAATATTACTGTTAATATTTACTATGAGATGATCCTGAGGTTGGTTGACGCGATTGACCATGAGGAGAAGAATACTGATGACGAAGAGGTTGTTCCTGGCAATTTCTTTCTGTAAACTAAGATATTTTTACTGCTTTCGGACGCTTTGAGAGGGAAACTCGCCGCCTACGACGACACTAACGTTTTCGTGAAATGTACATACTTAACCTCGTTTCCTTGTTATGCGCAGAGTACGGTGTGCGAACTTCAATGGAGAATAAATCGGTCCGTTGTGGTGAAAACTCGGTCCCTTGAACACACACCTCCCTGAAGTTTTGTCTTTTTGCCCTTGGTTTTGATTTGCTCAGATGCATTTGTTTATGAACAATATTGGAAGATGACCGCTGTAAATCACAGGTATCGATTGTAGTTGAAATATTGACCATTGATTATAATTTTGCCATTGCAAAGTAGCAAAAGACGTTTGCAAACGTATAGCAAAAAGCAATAAATAACAAAGATCTACGAAGATCGCAAGGAAAAGGCCAATTAATTCAGACTACATGATGGCCATTTTTAACATTAAAACTGGCGGTAATTTACCTTCCATCCCTAAACTTTGCTCACCATGTTTTGATCTTTTTGACACAGAAAAATATTCCTTTTTTGAATAAGATCGTTTCAGGAAATAGATAAATGCCGCCGCCACCTCTAAGTGAGACTAAAAAGCATCACTTAAAAGCAATGTGAAATTGACGGGAATACGTTATCAACCATGCTTAATATGTCTCAATGGAGTCAGGTATGGAGACAGCTCAAGTTATACAGTAAATTAATTTGACAATAAAGTAATTAGCAATGTAGAAATGACAAGGTCTAATGAGCAGACCCTGGTCTACTAGCTTATGACCGTATGCTTATAGGACCATAAACCATTCACTCGGTCCATACCAAAGGCACCGTTCCAACGGTCGCATTGAACGAGTAAGGACGTTTTGCGGTTAAGGGTTGGGGGGTTGCGATTCTATGTACATAAAGACTGGCATGCTTTGATCTTATAGTCAAAATCACATACCATTGCCCGTAGCACCCTAGTGATGTATCTCAGATCAGAAAGCGTAATGTAGAAAGTAAGACAGAAGATTAAATGCAGATCGTAGTATCGAGAATTCAGGATTACATTTATAGGGCTCTGCAAAGTAAAATTGCAATTTTGTTATTGTGTTTAAAACATTTAATAAACCAAACCTCTGACCAGTTTTGGTAGAAAAAACTCTAAAATGGCGCTTGAGTTTTCTGTCAAAATTGTGATTTAGGTGGGAGCTCAAACCCTTCATAAATTCCACCACTGGCAGGTGATGTTTCATGGGCTTGTTTTGCCATGCTACATGCCGCAAATGTGAATCTGTTCTCTGTTCGCGTTATTTAGCCCCACTCCATTCATCTTCATATGGCTCTTTTCGAAAAAGACTTTTGGCACGATGCAAGGTGCGAACATGGCAGACTTCCGGATCATCCCCTGTAATGATCATCTCCTCCAAGTTGCCTGACACACTTAGAAACTCCCACGCCCCATCAGTCCAAGTAGTTTTGAAGCTGGTTAAAAGACGATACCATAAGCAATGATGTGAGAAACGCCCACTTCTAATCGAGTAACAATTGCAGACGACTTTCATGCCATTTCGGTCAACAAAACACTCAAAGGCAAAAGTTGCACTTCCGCATTTATTGAAAGTATTTTTCTTAGCTTTGTATTTTTGAGTCTGATTATCGTAAGTATACCCGTCGGACACTCTCAGTAAGTTTATATCATAGGTATCCCCTTCTTTTGTCTATGCTGTAGATATGGGTTTAGTTGTTTATTTTGCTTCTGATGCATCACAGTTAGCATTTACATTTGTTTGGCTTAGGCTGAAGTCATTAATTATGTTTTAGCATGCCTTTCTAGCCCTTCTTTTCCGTTTTCATGTAATCATATCATATTACAGGAATTATGTTTATGTATTCCTATATCTGTGTTGCCATTACGTATATACGCAGCTCGTAAGGTTTGGGTCAACAGAATGACTTAAGGTGGCTCAAGCAGGGCGTGAAGCTCCCATGCTTTTACTATCAAAAGTTATACCAGTGTTAAGCCTGTAATGATAGGATCTCACGGCATTAGGTTTGTGAGGATTGTGACAGTAAGATCTTTTTGACATGCTGCATAAAGAATACTTGCAAAAGAAGAGGCAAACAGATGCAAAGGAAAGTGCCACAAAGTGCCAAAAGTTGACTCAGTTTTTTAGCAAAGAAGCTGCCTAAAAGGGGAAACAAAATCAAGGTTCTGATCCCACAATTGGTGGAATCGTGGATTCATCAAGCAGCAGGGTTGATGGAAAAGACGATCCAAGTTCAGATGAAGTAAAATTAGCGACAATTTATCAAGTTTATATCCTGAACATTAATAAGATTTAAGAAAAAGTAGGAAATGATGTTCTTCATGTTTATCATGAGAAGATTGGCTCACGCAAGTGGCTACTTGCCAAGTGTTTGACTTGCAAGAAATTTGAACAATATGCACAAAAATGCTAAATAAAAAATTCTTCAAAAGCAAGACCAATTGACTATAAAAAACCTCATCAAACTTGCCATTGATGTTTACAATGACAGCAAACAATCGACTATATTTTTGAACAAATTTTATCTTTCAAAGAGCATGGGATTGATACATCATTTTCCCTGTTTGAACCCATAATCTAAGGAATTGCATTAAAAAGACCCTTTAGTTTGATGTTGTCAATTATAACCGAGCTTGAAACTGAAAATCTGAAAGTTGAACTTCAGAATGCAATAAAATTCTCATCACAGATTGATGGATCCATAGATTGCATGCAGAATGACAACAAAGTCATGTTTATCAGATTTTACTCACAATCAGGGCAAATAGATGTGAAAACGAGGTTTGTTTGCATCGCTAGCTCAGAACTGACAGGATCAGCAGGACAAGAGGATTGTTTCCTGACATCCATGAGAGGCATTGGTGTTGATGAAACAATGATGAGAGAAATGTTTGTGTGGGTGACTACTGATGGTACATCTGCTAACACCGGTAGAAATACTGGGTTGTGGAAAAGGCTTGAAGTCACAAATTGATCAACGTCTGGTGTGTGTGTCATCATTCAGACCTTGGTATGGAAGGTATGGAAGCCATTGTTAAAGAGCTCAAAATATGGAAGTCAAACCTACTAGAAATCTCAGAATACTACCACAGTCTGCTGTAAGAAAAAAAGGCTTACGAACTTTGCAACAAAAAATGCAGAAAGTATCTATCATTAATCCTGATATCATGAAATTCAAAGAAGTCGCAATCCAGAAGTTCAATGCGATGAAACATGAAGCTTATTTTGGTGGTGCTGGGGAGAAATGAATCAAAGAGAATGGCTCCTTAGATAACATCGAATCTGTCCCTAATGATGTGATACAAGCAGAGAAAACTCACAGTATGATTGATGGTTTTCACTGGGGACGACCTTACAGTACAGTAAGAAATGAGGTGATTATTAGTTCTTTCAACTTTATGAAACAACGGTTTGATTCTAAACAGCAAGGAATCATGGAGACTATTAAGGACATTTACTGTGCTAAGTCACCAACTGATTTCATAATTAGTTCAAGACCATTATTGGAATATGCGGTCATATCAGAAGACCGTCCTTGAGAGTTTCCATGATGTCATGCAAAGCAGTCATCCTTGCGAAAAAGATTTTCTTCGGAAGAAGGATCATCATGAATCAAGGCCAAGTCTAGAAGCTTACAAAAAGAGATGTTATTGCAAAGCTTTTTGGAAGGGAATTATTAGAGACTTTAATCTAACGGATACTTTAACTTTCGGCGAGTATCTGAATTTACTTTATCCTAAGTACTTTTAAATGTCATTTAATTCATGTAAACTCATTTTATCTGATTCTAAGTAATTTTGAGGTACTCACAATGCGGCAAAGTTTTTAGCATGCTTCCTAGTTCATCATACTAACATGTACCGTTTCCAGGACTTGCCTGTCGGCAAGGAGGCATTTGGCGCTACTTTTACTCGGACAAAACACTCTAGAAACGAGGCTCGATAGTAAAGAGTAAATAGAACAGCCATGTGCCTTATGACTATAAGGAGCAACGGGGATATCTGATCCAGTTTCGTGTCACGTTTAAGAAGAGCACGCTTTTTACAGGATAGCCAATGGAATGTGTCTGATACCAAAGCGCAGAGGAGACTGAAAACCGTATCTGGACTAAAAAACTATCTGACACTCAAGCAATCGGGAACCGTGTGACCGAAGACTCAACTTCAAACTTGGAGGTCACTCTAATTATCGCAACTCAGTTTGCTAAGTAAAGAGATTGTTTAAACAAATATTTATCTCATAATCATATATATTCAACAGTTATATGGTGTGATAACAACTTGTCGCAATGACTAATGAAGTGCAAATCCACAATAACTCGACGTTCATTTCAACGAAGTTTATTTATTTATCTAATATCCAAATTGAGATAGTTTAATATTTTAATATTCCCCAGTTTATACATGGAAGCCAATTGACGCAAGCAAATAAATAAAATCTTCCATAAAACGTGGATCTGCTGACTAGGTCTATTTTTGAGATTTGCTCCAAGTATAATCATTATTTCAAGAGCCCTTTTTTCGATCATGGAGTAGGTCGCATCTTCATTATCCCTATATGCCAAGTTTCTTTTATAAAACGGTAGATGCAAATAGACAAATGTCGAAAGAGCAACTAGACGATTCGAGGATTGATCCACATCTTCAGAGCTAGTGTCATTTTCTTCAGTGTACGGAAAGAATGGACGGAATTTTGCTATGAATTTACGTCCAGGACTTGTATAGGAACTGTTGTACAGCATACAATAACTTAAAAATAAAGTAAGTACAAATATATAAATAACAACACCACAATGCTTGTTGACCATCGCGGTAAGCAAACGTCTTGAAGAAAGATCTTTATAAGATTAATTTGGTTTTTGTTTGTCTTATGTTGTCGTTTGTTTATCATGAAATGTAATATTATTATATTGGTATAATAAATTTTTAATTCAATGCATTTTCGAAATTAAATCTATTTTCCATCCATAAATGTAAACCATATATAGCTAGCCTGTAGATAGTAAAACGAACCGCAAGTTTGATGATATTACTTGTTTTCAAAGCGAGTAATTGATGGTAATGATCCACCGTTGAAATTTTTATATCCCAGTCAAAATAACATCACTGCTATTGCTTTTAGTCAAAGGCAGCGCCAAATTTTGATGTCAAGCGCGGGCTTTGTAAGAATGTTAGCTTCAAGATAACAGTAAATTTCATACACTGAGGTCCACAATAAACCAAGAATTCTTTAGAATGAATGGAAGAGGTCTTTAAAGCAAGCTATCCTCTTTACCCAAAAATGCTTAGGCTTACTAAAAACTGACATAGGTATCTGCACTAAAACTAATGCCACTAACATCGAGGGTACCAGGGATGCGGTTCTAATATGTTATGAAGGGTACTAGTAGTGAGCTAGGACTTTGTATCAAGCCCTTGGTCATGCACACTTGATTATTTGCTTTAAAGAAAGAAATAATAACAGCAACAGAATTTCACGCCTGTAAAGGATCATGATGCCGTACTGTCTCTGAAAAATTATTTCAAATGATGTAAAGTAAAGGTATTAACTGCCACAAAATGTTACTAAAAGGGTCCAGGTTCTTAAAAATACAACCAGTTACGTCTGGCAAAAACTCCTGAACTGATTGAAGATCCATGATATTAAGAGGTAACAACGTCACTTTGTTATTGCAATGTTTTTCTCTTTATTTTATATGAAAATATTTTTCTGACATATTTTGATATCAATGACGTAAACAGCAATGAAAAGATGTTATATCCTGCAAGCAAGCAAGGTTGTAGATAAGCTGTGTTTTACTAGTCTCTCTTCTTAGGACACTAGAAACGAAATGTGAAAAACTTTATATCTAAATTGGAAATATAGCGTTCAGTTGGATGATGTCCTACGAGAAATGCGACCAGCCTTAGTTATCTACAGGATGTGGACCCTGTTGCAAGAATGTACGATAAATAATTTTAAAAATTGACTCTCCCTTGCTACGATAATTTTTAAACAATCACCCGAGAAAGCCAGCTAACTAACTAATTAACTAACTAGCTATGGATTCTCTCATAAACATTAAAGCACTTTACAGAAGAAACTCCACCAGTTTACCTGTTTCGAACTTTCTTTTGACAAAATTCACCAGAAATTAGACGCACTCGCAAAACACAATGCTCTGATAGGCCGCATGTTATCCTTTTTAAAACGGTATCTAAACCTCAAGCTAGTTACCTCAAAATTTCTACGTAATGCCTTCATGTTTCTGTCTAA
This sequence comes from Chironex yamaguchii, assembly GCA_024741275.1. Classification (NCBI taxonomy): domain Eukaryota; kingdom Metazoa; phylum Cnidaria; class Cubozoa; order Chirodropida; family Chirodropidae; genus Chironex; species Chironex yamaguchii. The sequence continues at coordinate 7,500 of JANTCA010038550.1, forward strand.
TTTGATAGATGCGCTTTTTGACTCCTTTCCATGATTTCCACTATTCTATTTCTTCTTTGCATTCTTGGTGTTTTCTTTTCTTGCTTGCCATAGAGTGTACTTCTTATTATATTTTTCTTTGGTAGAATCGTACTGCACATTTTGCAATCTCATAGTCAAAGTATCATCATATTCTGTTGCTAATGTGGAACCCCACAGACAAACTTCACACTTGATTTCTCGCAATTTGCACATGGAAAAATATCAGGCAAGATAACAAAGCCACTCTGTAGGGCTTCTTATTGCTTCCTTTCTCTTAGATACGTAGTCATAACCAGTCTATTATCTACTGTTATTGGGACTGAACAGCTGTGAGTTTATCAACAAATCATTAGCATAACATAAGCATAAGAACTATCCATTCAATAATACCTTGTATGACGCTTCTCTTCATCATTTTCTTCATAAAACGCAAAAAAGTGGCCATATCAAATATATTCGGGAACCGATTTTGGAACTTAAAGAAGACCTATCAAGGTAAGAAGGCCTTTCCAATTATTCTTTAGTTTTCTTGGCCAATTGAGAACGTACGTGTGTGAAAGGCCGAGGCTTCCACAGTGCGCCAGTAGCATTGAACTTTTAACTTATGTGATATTTCTATAAAGTCCTGCATGCGTAGCAAGAATGCATTATGTAGAATTTTTGAGGTATCTAGCTCGACTTCTGGATGCTTAGATACTTTTTCAAGAAGGAAATCATGCGGCTTAGCAGAGGCTTGCGTTTTCCGAGCGCGTCTAGTTACTTATTACCGATTTTCTTCCATAAACTTTCTTCCACCGCTAGTGTAGTCCCACCTTAAAACCGTCTAAAAGAAATACTTTGATTTATTATTATGCACTTACGGTTTGTTTTACTATTTACAGGTTAGTTATATGTGGCAGATATTCATGGATGGACAATATATTTACTTGTGAAAACTCATAAAAGGAAATAATTTTACCTTCCATAATAAACAAACGACAACATAAGAGCAACAAAGGCCAAATAATTCCAAAAAAAATTTCTTAAAAACGTGTGCTTACTGCGATGGTCACCAAGCATTGTAGTGTTGTTATATATATGTTTGTACTTACTGTATTTTTAAGTTATTTTATGCTGTACAACAGTCCCTATACAAGTCCTGGACGTACATTCATTGCAAAATTCCGTCCACATTTTCCGTACACTGAAAATAATGACACTAGCTCTGAAGATGTGGATCAGTCCTCGAATGGCTTTGTTGTTCTTTCGACATTTATCTATTTTCATCTACCATTTTATAAAAGCAACTTGGCATATAGGGATAATGAAGATGCGACCGACTCCATGATCGAAAAAAGGGTTCTTGAGATAATAAATGTACTTCAAGCAAATCTCAACAATAAAGCTATTCACAGTCTGCATTTGTTAATCAAAGAAAAAGAAGCAGTAGAGTACCTCAAATCTCGTGATTTACAAAACAAGGAGAAACTTATTATTCGTCTTGTCAACGAAACAGTTTCAATGAAATTGCTTTTTATGTATGCTTCAAAATTTCTACATGGTAGGACTGTTGCTATTAGTCATCAAGATAATCTTTACGGTGAAGGATGGGATAAATTGGATTTTAACATTTTGCGAGAAAATCAGTTAATGTACGCTTTAACTAGGCATTCTGCAATTAATCCGCCTTGTACGGAAACCAAACTGTCAGCAAATTGTGATCCTGGTTCGAGTTATATTGGTAGTCATGATGTATTTGTTTCTTATATGAGAGCACCATTGTCAGACGAATCACTTCACTATTTAGATTCCGTGACACCAAATCTTAGTGGAATGGAGAATGCTTTAATATGGATTGTTAAAAACAAATGGAATTACAAAGTAACTAATCCGTGTCCAATTCTCAAAGTTCATCATCAACATTGTATTCCCATACGAGACAAGGGAAGAAGACGCGTAAATTCAGGAGGTATGTCAGCATCGGCAGGATTTACAAACACATTAAAACCTTAAATGCAATATGTCGCAAGTTTGCTGTTCCTAAGCACAAACATAGTTGCTACTGAAAGATCATTACCTCCAGTCTGCAAATGAGATTTTGTGGGGACTTTTGTTTGTTCCCAGTGTATCACTTCTGTATTGATAACTGTAACAACAGCCCTCTTGTAATATGTTTTGGTTTTCGTTGTTTCTCCCTATTTGATTATCTACTTTTGATACATGTTTTATTCAAGATTTTATTTATTTGCTCACGTCAACTGGATGCTACGTATACAATAGTAAATATTTTCGCTGTTTCAAGTTGCATACTAGATAAATAGATTAGCGTCGTTAACGTAAATTTCAAGTTATTGTAAATTTGTACTTCATTAGTCATTGCGACAAGTTGTTAGCACACCATACAACTGTTGAATGTATATGATTATGAGATAAATATTTGTTTTAGCCATCTCTTTGTTCAGCAAACTGAGTTGTGTTAGCTAGAGTGACCGCCACGCTTGAAGCTGAGCCCTAAGTCACACGGTGCCGGATAGCGTGTGTGTCGGATAGCTTTTTACTCCAGATAGGCTTTTCAGTTACACTGCACCTTGTTATCAGACACATTCCATTGGCTATCCTGTACAAAACGTGCTCTTCTTAAACGTGACACGAAAACGGATCCGATATCCTCTTTGCTCCAGGTAGCTACTCTATTTACCCTTTACTGTAGGGTAAGGTGTGTCAGGCTACTCTATTTACCCTTTACTGTAGAGCCTCGTTTCTATAGTGTTTTGTCCAACTAAAAGAAGCATCATCTCCTTCCTTGCCGGCAGCAGCTGGTATACGTGGAAAACTAAAGGAAACATTTTGAGTTGCCTAAGAAAACCACCACTTACTATTGCAAGGTTCCCAGCTGTTTTGCATCGTCCTGCTAAAGCCTGCTCAACTCGAAAAGTATAAAGCATCATGTAGTCTCAATTCTTTGACAATAGTGAAACAGAGCCCAAAGCATTAGCCATGGTCACTGCATCATTTAAGGTGGCTAGCTTGTGAATCGAAATTTCCTTGCTTGCAAAATCCGAGGATAAAGTCATGGACAAATTTTGAAAGAAGCAGCTCTTCAATAAAGGCAGAAACATCAGTAACGGAGAAAGCAGCGCACAAATTTGATCGAACAAAAAAAGCATAATCCTCTGGGCTGGAAGATGATTAATGAACTACATAATGATTGGTCCATAATTTTCACGCGAAAAGGTAGTTCCTCGGTCATAATTGGTGAGGGCTTTCTCTGATATGGCCAGCAACATCAAAAATGTACAATATCAAAAAAGAAAGTAAAGCACCGGCACGAATGTCTCTTGGGCAGGTAGCAAGGCGCACGTGAATCCCAAACTACTTGAGCCAGATGTGAAAATCTAAAAGGACAGCATAAGGAACAGCACAGTTGTCATACCTGCAATCGTGTTAAAGGCCGAACTTTAGTTGGCCATGCTCGTCACCAAATATAGTATAGAAGAAACAGCAAATAGACTGGGTTATATCTTACAGAGTCTTTAAAATGAACTCATTTACAAATGATGAAATACATCATAAAAATCACGAGGGAATACTTTTATATTATTGCAAAATATGCATGATTAAACTAGTCCCAAACTCCTATCTAGATACTACGACACAACATTTGGATCATCCTCTGGGTACAAGAATGACACTTTCATGCTGCTAATGAAAGAGAATCCAACAATAAACAAGAAGACAAAGAGTGAAACAAAATACCACCCAACATAGCATTTTGCACCTTCGAAGTTGTGAAACCATGTCGATTCTTTAGAAAGGCAAACTCAAGCCGCACCCCACAACCCAACTTTTCCACTTCCCAAACAACAGACAAGAAAATCATCGCGGGAAAACCCCCCATTGAATGAATAATAATAGTCCCTTGGTTGAGGTTTGCACTCATGAAATGTCTCTAGTTTTGGTAATTTATTATGCAATCTGCTGACTTAGACCGATTTGGTCATATTTTGTGCTCTTGTGGAGATGAGTCTTTAAATCACTTCACATGCAAATACTCTTCATTTCTTTGCCGTCGCCCTATACTTTGTAGCGATCACAAGCCCAACTTTCTCTTTCGCTTTCTTTTCCCGATGACCTTGGCTGTTATTGAATTGTCTTTATCAACATTTAGAAATTGCTTAAGCAACTTTGATAGTCCTGGAGGAATGTCTCCAATCTACCCTTCTTCTCTGCCGTCTTCATCCCAGAAATAGGCACCATTTGCATTTTTTATCGTGTCTAACCTTCATCGTGAGCATCATGAACACATATGAGTTTTGCGTTCAATGCTGGAGTCCATTTTGACCAATAAATGTGGCAACAAGTGGTGACAACTAATCTTAGTTTGGATGTCTAACATGTAAGACAAGTTCAAAAGAGCAATGAAATGACATACTTGTTCAGTCTGAATGGTTGAATACGTCTGATAAAACTTTCCAGGTGCATTTAATTTTACTAAACGTTCAAGATTTGGGCGAATATTTCCAATACTGCAGTTCAGATATTCATAAGTTTGATAAAGCAGCAATTGATAAACCAGCTGGAAATACGTATTCTCCTAATGAATATAAGAGCTAGGCTGATAAACTTCAAAGAAAAAGACACGACTTTAACCATTAAGCTATTATTCTGAGTTTGGTCAACAAAACATTTGACATTTTCAGAGAAATTATTACACTAGACACCATTACAGAATTATATGTAATATTCTAATACATTGCATCACGAAAAGATAGAAACATTAGAAAGGGTGTAAAAAACATTAACTAGCAATAATCAGGGCGGTAAATGTTGAAAATCTCAAAGGGGGAATTACTTATAACAAGAGGAAACTAAAAGAGAAATGAAGGTGTAGTTTTATGATTGTGGTTAAGTATAGATTTGTGCTTAGCTATTAACAAACATTCATAAATGAATTAATTGTTAACAAATGGAGATGAGAATAAAATCCTAACATCATCGAAAGAAATAGCCCTCCCACATGGTCCCACTAAGGCTAATTTTGTTGTTTGTGCTCAGTAAAGCAATGCTTGCTCTTAACATATGCAATTATTTCTGACGTAGATAAGGGGTCAAATGCATCAATCATTTTATTGTTCATTACGAAAAATATGTAAATGGACATGGATTATTCTCTCAACATGCCCCCTCAATCTTAAGTCCATTAACAAAATTCTGATGTGTAACCTCAATGAGCGATTTTGTCAAAATGTCAGCTAAACTATCTAGAACAAGATATCAATTGGATGATTCTTGTTATTCCATTTATAAATACATGGACCAACCTTCTTGGGTCTAAAACACTTTGATTTTGAGAAATGAGGCAATGTAGCATGCCAGTTACGACCACTTTGTTTAAGGCCATACAATGACTTATACAGATGACAGGTAAGCGGTTTGCCTTCTCAATCTTCGACATACCCTGGTGGTTGTTGGACGTAAATATCTTTACCTATGGGTGCATTAAGGTATGCCCCCTTAGCATCATATGTTGCCGGTAAAGACCCTCATTAACTGCTCTATGTAGGAGCATGCGGATTGATGTACGTCTCACTGTTGGTGAATATGTTTCATCGTAATCTAGGCCATGGACCTGGATAAATCTCCTTGCTTCATATCTGGCTTTATATTTGACCTCATTTGGTACCTTACCTTGCATAACAGCAAGTACACATCCTCCTCCACTTTCAACTAGTGATTCTAACATGGTTAGAAAATGCATAGATCAAAAGAGAAAATTTTGTTATTGTGATGCAGGTTATTTCAGAATATAACTTGCAAAAAGCAGATAAAAAACTCTACATTCTTTACAAAGTACTTGTAACATTAAATATTGGATCAACAAAGTGTGAGCGTTCATTCTCAAAGCTGAAGATAGTTAAAAACAGGTTGCGATCAGCTATGGGTCAGCTTCATCTATGTGCATTCATGGTCACTACCCTTCTTGGCTTACTACACGATGACGACAAAGTGGTAATAATTATCTTCATGGCTTGCTGAAGGTTTATCACATAGTGTACATATCTTAGAACAGTCCCGACGTCAATTGATTCGAAGTAAATTAACCAGTAGCAGTCGCCATTTATAACAGGGTGACAAAATAAATTCTCAACACTTAATACCCAGAAAATACCTGTGTAACTGGATATTCCAGCAGAAACTTAATTCTTAAAGGGAAGCAAGAAAATTCAGCTGGCAAACATATTTTTTATCTATCTACGGGCCCCGACGAGTTCATGAAAACATTTGAGTAAAGAAATTATGTAGTATACTTAATAAATAACATAGTTATTAATGGCAGTTAATATAAAGTACAGGAGAAGGTGTGTTTAAGTACCGAAAACCATTTCTTTGCCGTCGCCCTATACTTTGTAGCGATCACAAGCCCAACTTTCTCTTTCGCTTTCTTTTCCCGATGACCTTGGCTGTTATTGAATTGTCTTTATCAACATTTAGAAATTGCTTAAGCAACTTTTATAGTCCAATCAATCCTTTTTGTTTGCTGCCTTTTTCGCAGAGATAGACACCATTTGTATTTTTTATCTTGTCCCTAGCCTTCATGTTGAGTATCATGAACACATTTGAGTTTTGTGTTGCAGTGCCCCATTGTAGAATTACAGCCAAGGCCCCTGACCTTCCTAGTCCACCCCTGCATGGGAACGTCAGATCTTACTTCTCAGTAGTGTTGCTATCAGAAGTAATTGTGTCTTTAAGCTTAATTACTAGCAATAGTACTAACAAATCGTTGATGGAATGGTTTTTAAAGGAAGAACTAGGAGAGCACGTTTCTGGGAATCAAGATAATAAGAGACGGAAGTAATAGTAAACAATTTCTTTGAAAAAAGTGTTTCCTATAGAACCTTTTGCTAAATTTGTGATGGATAACTCAAACCCAGTAACCACTTCTCAAGGACAAGGTCTGAACATATCTTAAATTGAGAGCATAGGTGTTGGCGTCAAAAGATATAGCGAGTATAAGACAGAGTAATACGGCATTATCAACAACGGAAGCTGATTATGTTTGCTGATATTGCTGCCGTACTAGAAGATATTTAGTTGAAAAACGTTCTAGACAATCTTGGACTCACGCAATTAAACCAAGTTTTACGTTAAAAGTATACGCTTCATGCACCAATCATCAAGATGCTTATGCTTATGAGGTTAAGTAGAATTACAAACATTATCATTTGTAAATACATTATGTCCTATGACATATGTGTTTTGATGTGTGGGTGATTTTTGTCTCGTGCAAGTGCATCCTTCACTTCAGTCTCGATTACTTTCTGCGTTTGGATAGCAAGTTATAAGGTTGTGTTTCAATGTTGTTAAATTGCTATGTTTGTATCACGTATTCTTATTAAATTCCCTCTAACGTATTACAAACCTGTGTTCGGCAAAAATAGGGAACAGTTTTCATTCATCTATTTGGTGGGAAATGTAAGAAACCAAATTATTTTGTTGTTCACTGAATTTTAGCTGGAAACATTTTTCGGACAGCCTCAACAAAGCTACTTCTCGCCAGTTTTAAAAACGGATATCCTGAAGTGCTTCTTACAGAAGTCAATTCTTTTGAGGTATACGGCTGCAAATTTCAAGGAAAAGAGAAAGGAAACTCGACGAGATTGTTTCAAATCTAAGTCAAGTTAAATTTGCCAATTCAAGTCTGACTGAGTACATTTTCCCAGATGGTGACTGAGTCATTCATGCTGGCTAGCAGGCAGATCTTGAATTTCTTTGCCTGAAGTTTGCCTTAGGAAGGAAAGTAGAGCGATTTGTGCCCTTGTACCTACCCATGTGGACAGTTCAGTAAAACAAACGTTGCTATTAAGCGGACGTTTCTATTGAGTGAAAATGGAAGTTGTGAAGTTGGAAAGACCTAGACACAGTGGTCAAAGACATTGCAAACCTCGTGTAAAGCCTGTTCAGTCAATAGGGGTTGGCGTATAACAGGTTCACAACATTGAATTTCGAATGAAGAAAAGATTGTTAAGATGATAGAAACAAACGAGGTTTTCAGCAACGAATGTGGCTTGACAAGCATTTTAACAGTTAAACTGTATTGTGTCTTCTTTTAGACGACTCTCAGCTGCATGAAAATCGTTGGTTATGTCTATGCAGATGCTAATGCCCATATCCATATTGCCAGTCGCAAGGTGACGCTCTATGCAGTCTCGATAACTTAGCTTTGGCCAGCGGACTCTTCTTTTACCTTTCTGCAATTCAACACAGATTACTGCATTGGGGGCGTCGAGTCTTTAATGTGAAAAACAAAACCAGTCAGACTTTTAGATGATTCGTGTTTTCACCCTACCCAATACTGGCTGTCCTTCTACTAACCAGATTGGAGACCTTATTCTTTCATAGGACGTTCATCAGTTGTCTTAGATGTTACATTTGAACACGATGCGAATTTGTGGATGTTTCACATTTCATTCATGAGGCAAACTAGGTGTTCAAACATATGCCATTATCAGTAGCACTTTTGGTGTCAGTAAATATCATTGACCAGTTACAGGATGAACAAAGAAGTTCTAAAAGCAGAACTGGCGGTAAACATAAAACTTTTACATTTTGCTCGTTATATAGTAGCTCCACTGACCAACGGTATAAATTATTCAGTCATGTTGGCTTGTTCAGAATTTTCAGCTGAACTACGTTGTTTTGGAGCATAACGTTTTTGGAAGGTTTGTGAAAATTTGCATCAAATAATTTTACCAAATGGTGATTTTCCTTAATTTCACAGAATCAGACGTCCATATGAGTCATTAAGTTTCATAGTGTAGAGGGTAATTTTTGCAGCCTCCTTGAAATTTCTCCTACCAACAATAGCATCAAAGCTTTCAAGAGCGAGTCAACGTCTACACCATGTAGACTAGATCTCTTTCAATAAATCTCCACACTTAGAAACAAGGACAATTTCCGTAAACTGCTTCAATGTAGTAACACAAAGTGTGCTGCATGGAAAGAGTTAGTCCAGAGTCAGGAATGAAAGAAATTGCTTCGCGGTTTATGTTGCAAGCTCACGTTTGCGCAATTTATATAGATAAGCAGCAATGTTGCACAGTAGGATAATGAATCATGGTTTTTATAATGGCAACATTACAAACAATTAAACTAGGTCATCATCAGAACTTTATTAAGCATTATTCACTGTCACAAATAACGTCGCCCACCACTTTGATGCAAAATTTCCTCATATTGAATGGTCAGTAGCATGTTTGAAAAATATAACGTGAACGCAACCAACGCACCTTTGATTTGCTGCTTTGTCAAGCGGTCTGCCTGAAAAAGGAAAAAAAAAGTGAACGTCAAAATAAAGCACATAGTCATACATGGTTCGTCCAACTTGACAAAAACAATTTTGCCTCACGTAATACGGCCCTTTAGTCACGTGCGTCCGCCTTCTTGTTTGTGCTCCATCTATTGGGTTTCGAACATAAAAATGTGAGCAGAAGAATTTTCATTGGCCAATTTTTGGGAGTAAATGACATTAATTGGATGAAAGGGTATCAATGCAATGTTGTGCTTTGTAGTTTAGACATTTGACAACAAAAACGTTTCAGTGATCCATATTCTACATTGGGCAATTAACTAACAATGCAACTGTAAAGTTAACATGCTCTTTTAAGTAATTACCTTCATGGATGACATCATCTGTCCGATTAATGCAATGACGCAAGAACACTATGGAAGAACCAATTATTGCTTTCACTTTTCAATAATCTGGGGTGTTTGGATTGTTCAAATATCAGAACGAAAAAGACAATATTGGTTAATGCATCTTTTCGGTCATGAATGGGGCACTTAGGACCATTGCTAGGTGTAAGTTGTTCACTTCAGAGGAATTCAAATGCATACTACAATAATCAACCAGGACACCCATGATTACTATAGGACCGTACAAGAGCTTAACTAAAGCATCGTCAAGATAATCTACAATGAATACGTCTTACAATAAGGCAGCCACGTCTATGTTGACGGTATCAATTCAGGAATTCTGCATTGAATCGAGCACACATGTCCAGATGAATCAGATATACGTCTCCCGGTGGAGTTAATCAAGCAAAGCGTCAGACTGTCGGAAATATACGACTTGTAGATACTGGCATCAAAGAATTCACTGCTGCTTTAGAATAGAGGACTGTATATTGATATAAGATTCGATATTGACTCCAAGTGTCATAGAATCCTCTTGTGTACCCTGCACTGGATGTGCAGGCCGACTGAATTACAAGATTTTGACTCCTTACTTATACAAAATAATGATATAAATTTAGAAATATTACATAATCATTTTACGCAATGTTATTATTCCCTAACGTCAATAGTTAAGCTGTCCCGTGACGCCCCATAACCTCTTATTACAACAGCAAGCAAAGTACGTAAGTATTACCATAGCAACAATCACGTCAAACGCAAACAAACAGACAAATTAATTTTAACTATGACAACATAACAGAATGTAGTAATTACACAAAGTCTAAAAATATCAATTATCAACTGTCCCTTGTCTGTCCTCGACTTCTTTAATCTAATTTCTGGCACACCACCCCCAAATCAAGCATCGTTTTGATTTTCTTCCTCCAGAAACATTGTAGTTTTAATTTCGTTACCAGCACTGATTGCGGCTTTTCTTTTTGCTCTGGTTGATTTTTCCGCGATTTCTTCAATCACGGCTGCTCGTCTGTCTCCCTCGTCTCTCTGTGGCTCTGCTCGTAACTCCAAAGGGTATAGCTTCTGTAGGGGTCAGTCGATCTCATAGACATTTCCATTGGTTACCGTCTTCAACGTTGCTCCAAGTGTCACTTCATCACGTCCTTGTATGAACTGTGTCACTCGTCCCAGCTTCCACATGTTCCTTAGCTAATTGTCGTCTTCAACTCCAATCTCTAATCGCAATGTTATTTGGCTTGCTTCCTGTACCCTTGTGATATTCCCGTAGACTTGACAAGTATTCCTTCTTCCATCTTTTTCAATGGCGATCCTTACAGGTTTGTAGGTACTTTAGCCTCCTTCTAGCTAGAATCTTCTCCTCGTCGCTGAAAACTTCATCTCCTTTAATAGGTTTGAATCTTCTTCCATGCATCAAATGATTTGGCGTCAGGATTTCGAGGTCGATTTCTTCTCTTGATTATCGCTACCCCTAGAGTTGAAGCAATTTGGTTCAGCCGCCGTGTGGGATCTGCCAATTTCTGCTCCCTGGTACCAGGCTTCTGTTCAGGCATTGGTACCCATCCCAGTGTATTGTCTTTATATAGCTTTATATAGCTGTTGCCTTTGTGACTCATTACTGCTTCATTAAAAAAACTTCTCATAAAAAACGCCAAGTAGGACATGCAAGAATAAGGAAACAGCTATATTTAAGGCATGTAGGAGGGCAGCTTGGTGCCCTCCACAAGGTGGGATGGCTCTTGAGTTTTTATGCCTTACAGGACTTGGAGGACATTAAAGTTATTACCTCTACCGCGTTTCTAACTTGAATACAACATAATTTACTTAATATAAAATTATTACCATGAAAGGGTGGCAACATACATTTAAAGCACTTATACACCACAGTGCCAAAGGGCAAGGAAGGGACACAAACCTTTCATAAAGTTACAAAAAGGGATATGTCTGAGGCTTTAATTTGTCTCTGCCATCCCGAACTGATTACCTATGGTCTAAAGAGAGCATAAAACAATTAACACATGTAATATCTTGCATCAGAAACTCATGCAACTTTAATCAATTATCTACATAATTAAGAACATTTTACAAATTGAAAATAAATTTGCAAGTGAAGCTTACGGGACTCATACAAGCAGGTTTTCAACTGACTTATACCCGTGTAAAAGCTACCGGGGCGTAGGCTTCTTCACTAATTATGCAAAAGTATAAACAATAATACAAAATATCCAAATTATTGGTCCAGCTTATGTATTTACTAGTATTTCTGTTGCAAGCTGAGCTGCAGTATTTTCTCAGCATTTCAATTCCAAAAATTACTGACGAAAGGGGCAAAGAGCATACCTAGTTGGTCAAGAGATAGAATTGGAATTTAGTATAACCCACACGACTACACCCCCAAAATTCTACGAGTAATTTCTATACCCCCAGGTATCTTAGAGATATTTTCTCTCAACACACTGTTTTAAAGCTGCAGGTCCCTCCTCCCCCCTCCCCCTGCCGATTTGCACTATCGTCTCATACAATCATGATTAACTTTAAGTGCTGTAATTGCTAATCGGTCTGAGGTCTGCTATTAGTCTTAATCATTTCCAATAGCTAATACTTAATAGTTGAACTCTAGAAAATATCAGCACGATAAACATCGCATCCCCATTTATATTAACCTATGGCAATATTAAGACTCCCTTATCGTTATTGTTTATGCAATTATTCCTTTACATTCTCACATATATATTTTATGCATTAGTAAAATCTTGAAACAGATTGAGATATTACTCTCTTCCTAATACTATTTCCTATTAATATATCCAGAGACTAGGTTGTGGAATGAAATAACTGACAACACACATAGATA
>JANTCA010038561.1:0-20061 GCA_024741275.1 Chironex yamaguchii
TATACATTTTGGCGCATTCTGAATTTTCTAGTAAATGTTGGCCTATGGCAGAATCGCATGTTTTGGCAGTCATTGTCAGATTAAAAAATCTTTAAGTATGTTTTTAGCGCAATGTCGCACATTTTCAAGGCGATTTTCAAGTTTTGTACCACAAAAAGATTGTTTAAACTAGATTTGTTATTTCATAGTAGTTTGTCCGTCAATTCGTAGATGAATACACAGTTTTGAGGAATTGTTTGCCCCAAAATACAATAAGAAATAGATTGTAAATAGGTCATGTATTTCAAGGTAAGGAAGACTGTAACCAAATCAGCATAGAGCGTACAGAGAGATCAGCCCCAGTCTTCCTTATCAATATTTAAATGACCTATGTACTATCTAGTTCTCACTCCCTCGCATGACTAAGGCTTTGCGGGTACAAAATTCGCAGATAAATAGTTTTAGTCTTCAAAAGGGCGGTACAGTTACGAATTCCATATTTTATTGGTCCTACACTAGCCCCTCAGCACTACATTTTTGTGAAACAAACTGTACTCCACAACTCATTATTTGTATTATCTCTGTACAGTTGTCTCCTAAATAGATCATAATAATACTTTTTATATAATGATAAATAATAAGTTGGTTTGCATATTGATACTTATAAATATTCTTCTATTCTTATCTTTTCAGCTTCAAGTTGACCCCGATGATCTAATTCCGTCTCTTCCACGACCCAGAGACTTACAACCATTTCCCGCTGTGGAGACCATGGTTAGTTGTTTGTTATAAGTGCGTATAGATCTAACCTCCATCTCCATGTATTTGCTTGTACAAGGCAATAGCCTGCGGCCCAGATATGATGCTGCTCTTGTGTCAGATTTCCGTCGTGTTAAGTTAAATGTCACTATTAAGTCCATGACAAATTTATCGTCTAAAGCCAACTCGTGTTGAACTTGACTCAAGTTTATGATGTACTGTTAGATTAAATAAAACACAAGAGCGACTTGGCTTTAGATGATGGATTTATGTTGATTCAAATTCAAATGATTTCGGTCTTGGTACCTTATTTGCCGTTATCTAATAAAGGAATGTATGTGCAATATGTTTGCGCTCCAAAATCAAAACCAGCTTCTCAATGTAATTGAAATGTGACGCAAAATGCGACGCATAAATTGGAGGCGCTCTTGTGCCGAGTTTGTGGTAGATTTTGAATAATTCAATTTAGCTCGACTGAAATACGAGGTCTAAACTGGGCTTATGTCAGATTCAGATATGCGCATTTACGGACACTCGTGTGAACTTTAAAGACGAAGTTACTTCTGAACGGCTTGTCAATACCATATTGCTGATCATTTGATATTGCCCTCGTCTTTGTTACTAGAATGTAAATGCAAGCTTATTTGGAATTTACTTTCAGCCATCGTAATATCATTGGTCGCTATGATAGAGAAGGAAATACTTAATCTGTGCTAAAATGTTTTGCAATGAACATAATCCATGGACATATTTTTAATCCATGGACATTTTTTCGTCCCACATACTTAAAGTATTTTATGTAATCTAATTACTTGTTAATCTGAAATAGTGTTCTTTTTTATTGGATCACGACTTACTTGGATAAGTGTTCCTGTATGCATCTCTTCTTCCGTTTGTCAGCTCGCCTTGCAGCACTTCAGAGGTGCATCTTCTTTTATTGGATCACGACTTTCTAGGATGAATGTTCCTGTATGCATCTCTTCTTCTGTTTGTCGGCTTGCCTTGCAGCACTTCAGAGGCGCATCTTCTTGTATTGGATCACCACTTTCTAGGATGAATGTTCCTGTATGCATCTCTTGTTGTGTTTGTCGACTCGCCTTGCAGCACTTCAGAGGTGCATCTTCTTTTATTGGATCACCACTTTCTAGGATGAGTTCTTGTATGCATCTCTTGTTGTGTTTGTCGGCTCGCCTTGCAACACTTCAGAGGTGCATCTTCTTTTATTGGATCACCATTTTCTAGGATGAGTTCTTGTATGCATCTCTTGTTGTGTTTGTCGACTCGCCTTGCAGCACTTCAGAGGTGCATCTTCTTTTATTGGATCACCACTTTCTAGGATGAGTTCTTGTATGCATCTCTTGTTGTGTTTGTCGGCTCGCCTTGCAACACTTCAGAGGTGCATCTTCTTTTATTGGATCACCATTTTCTAGGATGAGTTCTTGTAGGAATCTCTTGTTGTGTTTGTCGGCTCGCCTTGCAGCACTTCAGAGGCGCAACTTCTTTTTATTTGATCACCACTTTGTTTCGTCAGTTATTTTGTCCTTTCTTGTGGCATCCATCTCTACTCCTGTAGACTCTTGCAAAACATCATAGATGTATCTTATCCTCCTTGCTTTGCCACTTTCTTGCATCTCTCCTTATGTCCGTCAATCCCTCTTGGCATCACATGATAGCTGCTCGTAATTTTGCATGTATCAAGGGGTATTTTACTGGTGCATATTTAAACGAGTTCTTGTATTAATTTGCCGCTCGTGTTTCTTTGTTTAGGTGTACAGGGGACACGAAGATGCTGTTACGTGTGTATCGATTGATCCAAGTGGACAGTGGCTTGTTTCAGGTATTTGTAAGGACTTCTCGCAAATATGGAACATTCGTTTGAAAGATTTAAGTCCCATACAGGTTTTAACTGTTGCACCAATTGACAGGCACTTTCTCTTAAAGTTCAGAAGCGAGATCCTTGTTAGGCCACTTGTGGTGTTGAATTCTAGATTTCATAATCATTACCCAATCCGTAACGCAGGTCACACCACTGCAGTGGGTTATGAATGCAATAACCACTGTAGTTGGCAAAACCTTAGATACTGCGACCAATCATTGCTATTGTACATATTTGATGGGAAAGTTATGGGAACCAAGTGGGACCATGCCTTTATGACGTATGAAAAAATGCTTGATTTTTTACCCCCTCCCCCCTCAAGAAGGTCCACGTTTTGCATGACCCATGTTAAATGCTGGTTTCGTCCTATAATGACTGACTGTTCCAAGTAGTTGAGAGCAAGCTAGATAACAATGCTGGCCTTCCTTTGCTCTGCTTGGTAAAGAGGTTTCCTCTTCCTACGAAGTTGCTACCAATATTCTCATGTTAACTTTTGTCTTTTAACTCCTTAGGAAGCAAGGATAAAACTGTTCGATATTGGGAAGTTAGTACTGGTCGTTGTGTCAAAAAACTGTGTCTGAAAGGGGTGATAAATAGTGTGAGCTGGAATCCATCGGAATCACTTTCACTTGTAGCAGTTGCAGTGTATGTATCGATTCAATACGTCAGACTGATTATGATTTATTACTCTTTTTTGTTGCTGTTGCTGGCTTTATAGCAGTAGCGTACAGCGAAATCACACCAACTTAAAAAACACAGAATCGTACAAAACTACCTGCCGTACTCGTGCTATCGCCCGGACAAAGAATGCTTCCATACATTGTTGTTAAGGTCTATGATGTAATTATTGATTATTTCTAATTATAAATTAGAAAAATTATTTTGGACCCATTGGGGGCCGAAGAATATGGGTGAGCTCTAAGTTTGGCCCCCGTGTGTCTCAATTTGTGACTTGCAATAGCCCTGTCAGACATATGTGCATTAATTTTCCGCAGTGTGACATGTGTTGCCAGAGTTTTTTGGTCTCGTTTGTGTTCCGTGAGCTAGCAGAATTCCTCCCTTTGCTGAAGGGCAAGTTGCCTTCTTTCTAACCTCCTTCCAGGCTTCGAAAGCACTCTGTCCCAAATCTTACAAAATACTTAAGAGATAATGCATAATTTGAATTTGAAAAATAATTGACATGCTATTGCCTCTCTTTGATTACAAAAAATTACTCACAGATATATCCTAACTTAATGTAATTCCGACACAATCTGCAATTGCAAGATTCGTCGTTCCAATAACCTAATGTGTTTTCTAAGAGCCTGTTTACATGGAGGTAGGGTCACCCTCCTAAGAGGGTCACCCTACCAGTAGGGTCACCCTTCTCTATTGTTTTTCGTAGTTGTATTTACATGTCAGGTAGACCCTATGTCCATGTAAACAGGCCCTAAATTCAGCGAGTGTAACATAGGCTGTAATGACATTTGGTAGAGATGTCCGTAACATATACCCTATGTATATTACACCCTCCGTGCTATATGAAGTGGCCCTTCCCATTGGCAATTCCGGGTTATTTTTGCTTCGCAGAGAGCAATTGCCTTAATGAGCTAAACAGCTCAATAGGAAAAGTCAAAAGACTATTAGTCACTCAACGCTGTTTGTCTAACCCTGTTATTAGGTGTCTGTCTATTGTTGTTTACGCAGTACAAGTGGCATGTGTAATATGCCTACAAGGCATCCATTTATTACGCATTAATTCCATATGGAAATCGACAGGGTGATCTTGTGTTTAGTTGTTTAGCTCAGTGGGAATGGCATCAGGTTTATAGTCGTGAGACCCGGGTTCGATGCCCCGTTGGTCATACTCATACCTTAATTTCTGTGTTTATACGAACCTGAGTCTGTCCGCAGCCAGAGTGACTTTTCCAGGAGTTGTTTGTATACTAAGCAAGCTGTTAATGACAGCAATAGCCACTTTTGACATGAATAAGTTAATTAAAAGTGTACAAACACACAAACTGCCCAGATGATCGCATGATATTAAGAGAGCATCCTTACTTGTATTTATTTGCTTAAATATAGTGTAGTTTTGTTGCTTATTAGTTCAAGTATCATACTATTGTGTGTAATAATAAAGTGCTGTTCTTTCTTTCAGAGAGGACACACTGCTGATTACGAACCCTTTGCTCGGAGACAAACTAATTTGTTCGTGTACAGATGACAGTTTAAACAAGGAGATTCCTGAAAGTAGCGACGGTAATATGCCTGGTTACGTTATAAAGTCGTATTTTCCAACTTCAGTGTTGGTCTCAATGTCGTATGCGGTGGGTAACAACATGCACCGTGCTTTGATCATGATTTTTGTGATTATAAGAAGGAACTAGGAAGTGCATCAAGGAAAGTCTGTGTTTTTGAGCTCAGATTGATTCGATCGTACTAATCAATCTTTGTGTTGTATTACTAATGTCCACGTCCATTACAAGAAAATTTTTTATTGTTTAACCGCCTGCTAGTACGCTAGTACGTAGCCATTAACCGCTGGGGAGTACCATCAAAACAAAAGTCACCTCTGGTCAGTAGAACATAGTAATAATAATTCACAAGGAGACTGGGGATAGAGACAAAGGAAATATTCTCACTTTTCTTCCCCAGACCCCTTTTCAAGGCCTAAGGATGATTTGGCTCATTTATGAACTTCCTTAATATTTATGGTCATGCTTTTTTCTAAGGATCAAGGATGGCTTACCGTAAATGTCGAAATTAGCGCCCGGGGCGCTTATTTAAGAAATAAACTTTTACAAGGAGGGCTTATTCGGCAGGGGCGGTTATTTGACAAGGGGTGCTTAGTAATTTTTGTTCATACCATCTAAGGGAGAAAATTTATTTCCAGTGTTTTCCAGTTCTTTTTCTGGAGAAGATTATAACAAACGTAATACACACTCGATGAACAAAAAAAAGGAAAGGTCCTATAAAATGTCAATTTCTTCATCCTCTTCATGGTCTGAATCAACCATTAGAAATTCAGGCCCGTCGTTCCAGAGAATTTTTCGGCCTTTACTGACGATTTGAGGGTTGCCACTGTTCTCTCTGCAGAAATTTTGAAGATTAAAAAGAAAAATTCTCACTTTGAGTTGGTTTATACGGAGGCCAAGATCATTAAACGACCAATTATAAAATGATTTCTTGTTTTTAAGTATATTGAAATGCATGTTGGCAATAAAATGTGTATTTTTTGCTAAATTCAAATAAGCGGCCCGTCTGATTTTTTGTATTTAGATAAGCGCCGCGTTTGTTTAGGGGGCGCTTATTCAAGCATGGGGCCCTAATTGCAAAAAATTGCCTTTATCTCCCGGGGCGCTTATTCGGCAGGGGCGGTTATTTTGTAGGGTACGCTAATTTCGTCATTTACGGTATTGTCACGACATGTAATAGTAAAAACCTGGAGACTTACCCAGACGACTCGGCATCGAAAAATTATATATTTGTAAGGCGAAAGATTTTTGAACCGAAATCAAAAAATAGATTCCATTCCATAATAACGATTCAGTCTTTTGTGTTTTATAATGCTCAATACTTGCTACATTCAATGTTTATCTTTGTTTTGCAGAACCAATAATCACGTGGGGGAAACCTACTACAAAGCAATACACAGCTGGGCATCGATTTCACCTCCAGCATAAAAAGGTATTGTTAAATTGACGCTGACTATGTATCTATTATATTGTTGTGATATTTTTAGTGTCTGTCCGTACGCGGGTTTATTCTTTCCGTTTCTTTGAAATTTTTCTATCACATATTCGTCTGGTCAGTGTCAGTTTATAATTACATTGGGGTTCACATTTGATCATTTTTGTTGAAAGATAACATCTTATGTGTTGTTGTACTTTAGAAAGGTGAAAAGTTAATGTACTTCTCCTTACTCTCCCCCCAAAGCGCGTGTAAGTGGCTTACGGTCAGTTATCAATACAAATTTACGACCATAAAGGTATAGAGAAAGTTTCTGAATGTCAAAAATGATGGCCAAACTCTCTATTTCAGGTTTTGTATAGTTCCCGTGAAATTCGCTCCCATTGAGAGAACTTTAGGAGATGAAATATGACTTTGCAAAGGAAGGACCAAAAATGGAAATGATAACAACAAAAGGCAACAAAAATGTTGGCTCTTCCCTGTTATACGTATGTTTGTGTATCCAATACAGTGTCCTATAGCTGATCGCATGCCCTATCCCTGGATCTGCATGTCAAAGCGTTAGCTGAGGGAGTCAACACTAAGGGTCCAAGGTACCTTATTCTGACACAGTCGTTTAAAATGTGATCGGTAGCACAACATGGATATTGCGCAGACTCACACAAGCCTATTCTGTACATGTCGGGTCTGTAGCATGCATGTCCAGGTGTACATCGACTGACAATTAAGATGGTAACTTGATGTTACATAGTTTAATACTTTTAGAAAAATTTTAAGTTTAGGTCTCTGGGGGCTAGCCGCCCGGAGAGTATTACCTAAGCCCATGCCAAACAGAGGTTATCGTTAATCCTTGGCTATGTGATTTTCTACGAAGTAGCATACTGACGTATTCCCTGTATATCTGGGTTCTAGCGATATATCGTCGTCGTTGTCGTCTCCGTCGTTGTCTTTTAGAAGGTCCAAGTTAACTTTTCCCTCGCAAATGCCGCCACTTGGCAGCATAGCACTCCACTTCTTCTATTTCCCGCATTCTTCCTTATAAGGCCTGTATGTCAGTTACTTATTCTTATTTAAATTTCGTTATATAGATTTAGCATAATTGGCATAATTTTTCCTTTTCAGGCAATCAAACAGGTGACGTGGCACACGAAAGGAGATTACTTAGCAGCTGTTGTACCCGATGGTAAGTTGGGTATCAACTGTTACTTATTACTTTAACAATCGTATGTGGAGTCTGAGCCCTAAAGGACCTGATTAGCGTCCTTGACAGCATTGTGTATTGATCTAGAGATTGGTTGTTATTACAAGACTGTGCATATGTTAACAAAGTGTAGACCATATCTTAATTTTAAAAATGAGTTAACAATAGCAGCCCCTCCCCCTTCAGGGCTCAGAATTTATTGCTCCTTCGTTTGTTTGTGTAAGCTTGTGGCTTTTTTGTGATTACTGGACATTTGTTGAAGTACAATATTTGACCTGGTGTAAAATATAAAGCTTACTAAACAAGGTGATGTGTTTTTTCATTAAATAAAACATTTGTGGGTTTTACAGTCCTTTTGGAGAGGACAAATGTTCTAAATGTCTGCATGCTATCTTTTTGCATTTCGTTGTTGTGTCTTTTGATCATCTTGTAGCTTTAGCTACTAAATATTTTGGTTTTCGAGACATAAAAGAGCATGTCAAAGTGCACCTCGTTGTCACTATGTCACTTTCGTTCCCAACAACATCCAAAAAATTGTTCCTTTGGGCAAACAAGTGGAAGAAATTTTGGCGGCTTTAAGTCGCACTAATAGCAATTATAATTTTTTTGTAGGTGATCGACAGTCGGTTGTGATCCATCAAGTATCGAAAAGACGTAGTCAAGTAGGTGTATAATAATAAATGTTATAAACCCTGTTATATTTGTGCTGTGTACAAAACCCAACATGTTGTTGTTCCAATAGATTTGTTTTTCATCTTTTATATACATTTTAAAATCGTGCTCTGTCATCTTATATTTGACCAATACGTTTATTTTTTTTTATACTTTTTTGGATGTGTGAGGTTTGTAAGAATCAACTTCACCTTACAATAGCAGTACAATAGTTTTGAGATGCGCATTAAAAGGTTTCCCGTTGATACCAATCTGCAGCCAGGCTAAGATTTCCTATAGGGATGCCTTTGTTAAAATATTTATCATCCTTAAAAAACAAGTCATGTTCTAAAGATAATAGTTATTGTATTTTGATACAAATACCACATGGATAAAAGTTTCCATATTACCCTCGTACAGTTTAACTATTGCCACGTGATCATGTCTGCATCTTAGAAACTTACAACTATTTTTTCTTTAACTTCGTTTGTACCTCGTTGTAAATCAGTTCTCAGCTAGGAATTTCCTATGGATGAATAAAAACAAAGCTGGTTATTATAATAAATTTGTTTGTAAAGAGTTTCCTGTTAGATTTTGTTAAGTAGTAACTTTTGGGTCATATTTTCTATTTTGTCTTGATACCTGTATTTAAAGGATACATGACCGAGAGGGGAACTTACGTTGTTATAACTGAATGAAAGAGAAAATGGTCAACTTAAATGCTACCTCGCAAACGGCCATGTGAACATTAAACTTGCAAACCTTGGTCTGTAAACGATTTTGTGTGGGTCAGCAATCCTTCTAGTCTGTGACTGGATAACATACCTTGCTATCACGCTATTGTAATGATATTCGCTTTATTTCAAAGAAAACAGGGCAAATAATTAGAAACTGACCTTTTGGCAAGGAGAGAGACACACACCAGTACCCAGATCACAAATCATGCCACCCATTCATTACCAAAAAGGCCATACCACACAGTCTGGCATTGAGGTTATGTAGAATATGTTCTAGTATAGATCTTTTCAGGTTATGTTCACATTGCTCCGTATTCGTTTTTATCCGTTTTCATGTCCATCCGTTTTACCTGTTCACGCTATTCCGGGTAAATTTGAAAACGGTGTGAAAGCGATGAAACGTTCACATTGCTCCGCTCCGGATGAAAGAGCAAACGCTATGAAAATGAGGCGCTTACAACTGCCAACAAAGTTTTCAAACGACTCACTGCCACTAAGATTCCTCCGAGTACCGTACTAACTTCGAGTGAATCAACCATGTTGAGAGAAGTTGAAGTTGTTCAAACTGGCACGCTCTCAGCATGTTGTTGAGTTGATGTTGTTGCTAGCATTATCAAAAGTATCCGTTATTGGTGTTCACACTGCGGTTTGCGTTTTCAAAAGTATCCGTTTTCGGTGTTCACACTGCGGTTTGCGTTTTCAAAAGTATCCATTTTCGGTGTTCACACTGCGGTTTCCGTTTTCGAAAGTCTCCGTGCAGGATGCAATGGATGTGTACTATGTAATACAGGACTAAATATTAGTGTCGGCAACTAGAGCGCAAACAGTTTTTACCTTAAATGTTCTTAAAGTAACAGACATGGAACTTGCAATAATTTCCATATCGGTGCCAAAGGTAACCGCCTTTATAATTCTGCTATTTAAAAGACATTTAAACGTAAAGGACATGATTGGTAGAATTGTTTATATATTTGATATTTATTAATAATTGACAGCGCTTTTATGTCATCTCTGTTTATGTTTGAATTGCAGTGCCCATTTAAAAAGCCAAAAGGTGTTGTGCAAGCAGTGCAGTTTCATCCAACAAGACCATTCTTCTTTGTTGCCGTAAGTGTTCCAATGCTTCAGTGGCCAACCAATTACGCCATTTTAGACTTCTGACCTGGAATGGACGGAGATAGAGTGACTTTGTGGACAAAACAGCATAAATGTTCTTCTCAACTTTCTCGATTTTAAACTTCACTTCTCTCCAACTTACTCAAGCTACTGGATAGAAATAATAAAATGTTTGGCTCTCTAGGAAAGGCATCAGATGTGTAGTCATGAGAGGTTTGCTT
The DNA here is from genome assembly GCA_024741275.1 of Chironex yamaguchii. Taxonomy (NCBI): domain Eukaryota; kingdom Metazoa; phylum Cnidaria; class Cubozoa; order Chirodropida; family Chirodropidae; genus Chironex; species Chironex yamaguchii. Next base: position 10,210 of record JANTCA010038561.1, read on the forward strand.
GTCTTGTAATTCCAACTTGCTAGGCATAGCAATTCAATAGAATATATTTGGGGACGCCACCTGGCAGACGGCAGTTCGCAATAGGACGCAATTATGTCTATCGGTTATACTATATAAATGTTGCTTAAATCAGAAGTAGCTTGTTTAAAGGAAAATGATCGATTCGCGAATTGTTTATTCTAAGACCTTAGTATGTGAATGTACAATCTTTGTGGTGCCATTTAGCTTGTAGCTGTAGACATAATGTACTGAGTTGGAAGAAGATTTATTGAGTGTAAAGAATGAGTATTTGAAAGGTAATACTGTAGATTATAAGCTGTTTGGACTGTAGATATGTTTTATAGTTCCACGTTGCCTCTTGTATTTAATTAAATAAATTATGAACTTGAAACATTTCCTATCCTTTAGACGCAAAGATATGTCAGAGTCTACAATCTACAGAAACAGGAACTTACTAAGAAACTTGTTACTGGTGTGAAATGGATATCAAGTTTAGCTGTGCACCCGCAAGGTTAGTGATTCAGTATTCCCTTGTATTGAAGTATGGCAATTTGTTTTTGTTTTTCGTAAGCGGAGCCAGTTTTGGCTACTGAGCAAGTTAAACGTGCAATGTTAGCGTCCAACAAATCTGTTGGAAGATTCTGTGTCCTAAAATGATTCTGGTCAAATCTCGAGAACAATTAATTGTTTTTAACCTGTTTCAATGATCGTTGAGAATTATGAACAAGCTTTTCATGTTACTAAAATTGGGACACTCTCAGCATGGAAGGAGACTTGGGTTAACCATATCCGTCCATTTCTTAACAGCAAATTAGTACTTAAGGTGCTGTTAAGATTTTCTAAATTGGTATATCTATTTATTTGAATTTGAATTCACTAAAAATACGTGTTCCAATTTATTAAGCATTCTTTCTGTTGACCTGATATCTGAGAATTTCGTTACAACTTTGAAGTTGTAATGCATCTCAATGTAATGTTGAATTCCACTTTACTTGTATAGCAACAATTTAACGAGGTCTTAGTGTATTCAAAATGCTTCATATTATTGCTTGCATTACTGTTGCCGAATAGCTTACCTGAAGATTCCAATCTTCAGAGGCTCTGACGTACCAACGCCAAAATGAGATGGTAAACTCCACTGTCGAAATAGCCTTCTTATGCTTTTCATAATATAATTAGCGGCTTTTCGATTGGTGAAAAAAACATTCTAGAACTACATACTAAATTGTTCAACTTAAATACTTTACACAAACTAATTTGGGTAAATTGCCTGTCCATATATGGTAAGAAAATTTTCTTAATACAATTACTATATGCCAAGTCAAGTAATCCTACACTCTAATCCTAATCTACAAATAGAATTACCCAAACTACAAATAAGGTATTAAACCCCAGAAAAATGAACTTTACTAAAAAAGGTACTAACAAAGTGTAAGGAGGCAGAAGAAGAGGCAGAAAGAGAAGAGTTTGGTTGGACGACGTCAAAGAATTGAGCAACCTTTCCTTGTTTGAGTTGGACGAGAAGTCAAGGGGCAGGTATTTTTGGAGGAAGCCGGTGCACGACTCCTGTGCAAACAAAGATGTGTCTTGATGAAGAAGACGTTTGTCATCAACTTGACGACCTCAGTTGAGCATGCATCGCAAACGCCTCCATAATTTGTAATTGCCTACAGCTCCTGGTGGTTGATATTTGTTGTGATTTGTGTCACTAAAGATTTGATCAACTTCGACCTCGGTGGTATATCGCGTTATTTTGTTTGTTTCCAGTTTCAATTAATGCACAGTGTCGTTGTTGCTTCTTCAGCAATGCCCTCTTTATAGCAATAATGGTTGTTAAAGTAGGCCAATGTTCAAACAGCTTTCCATTTTATCCATGTCGATACTTGGTATTGTTGATTCGAATCACTGAGATATTTTACTATTTGATCCGTGTCGATACTTGGTATTGTTGACTTTTATCACTGAGATGTTTTTTCTATTTGATCTATGTCGATACGTGGTATCGTTGACTCAGATCACTGAGATATTTTCTATTTGATCCATTTCGATTCCTGGTATTGTTGACTTTTATCACCGAGATGTTTTTCTGTTTGATACGTGTCGATACTTGGTATTGTTGACTTTTACCACTTAGATGACTTTTCTATTTGATCCATGTCGATTCCTGGTATTGTGACTTAAATCACTAAGATTTTTTTGTATTTGATCCATGTCGATACTTGATATTGTTGACTCGAATCACTGAGATATTTTTGTATTTGATCCATGTCGATACTTGATATTCTTGACTTTTAACACTGAGATATTTTATATATTTGATCCATGTCCATACTTGGTATTGTTTACTTTAATCTCTGTGAGATATATTTCTGTTTGATCCATGTCGATACTTGATATTCCTGACTTACATTGAGATATTTTATGTATTTGATCCATGTCGATACTTGATATTCCTGACTTTAACACTGAGATGTTTTATGTATTTGATCCGTGTCGATACTTGGTATTGTTGACTTTTATCAATAAGATGCTTTTTCAATTTGATCCATGTCGATACTTGCTATTGTTGACGTTAATCACTGAGATATCTTTCTATTTGATCTGTGTCGATACTTGATCTTCTTGACTTTTAACACTGAGATGTTTTATGTATTTGATCCATGTCGATACTTCGTATCCTTGCCTTTAATCACTGAGATGTTTTTCTGCAGGCGATAATCTTATTATTGGAAGTTACGACAAAAGACTTTGCTGGTTTGACATGGATTTGTCTGCCAAACCTTACAAAATTTTACGGTAAGTGCAACGATGATCCCATTTTCGCTGGAAATGCGTTGAATGTGTTACAGTAGGTGACAATACATAAAAGACGCCTTTATAAATTCAGATAAGGATTAGGAATCAAATTTTTGTGAAAATGTATTAACGATATGGGTGCTGCTGAAAAGATAATGGACACTATACACTATTAATGGACACTGGATAATATTATCCTACGTTTTCGTGCTACTTCCTAATCCATTAGTACAATCATAGCAGTCGCAGCAAACGTGGTAGATCGTTTGATTTATGAACTGGAGTTCCTGGTTTAAATACAATCTTCGTCACACTTTCGCATGCATTGGTGTGACGGGTGTTACATCTGTTTTCATCCTCTGTAGATGAAATTTAACAAAATATTGCTGTCTATAGTATCTTGGCATTCTTTGTTTGTCGCTAGCATGTCCAAGCAGGTCACGCCTGTTATTACCAGAACCATGATTTAACGTTGCAACCATCAACGTACTTACGTGGCTAATGCCAGGTCCCACTTTGTACCTCCGCCAAGGAGGGTATGTTTTTTTGCCGGCGTTGGTTTGTCAGTCTGTTTGTTAACAACCTATCGCAAAAAGGTTTTCGATGGATTTTGACGGAATTTTTAAGATAAATCAGAAATGCGCTAATTTAAAACTGATTAAAGTTGCGGGGGTGATCCGAATCAAATCTTGGCTTCTGGATATTTTCTTCAGTAATGAAACCTTCATAGTACTACTGGGGAACCCTGTGAGGTTAACCTAGTATCAGAGGCGTTGTGGCCAGGCGGGACACCGGGAGATTTCTCGGTGGGCCCCTATAAAGGTGACTTTTGAAAATTCATGATAATATTTATAATTTGTTGAAAATTTTGTTTAAACTAGCTCTTCTTGGGAGTCATGTTAGGGGTACCTGAATTGGCCCATTGACAGAAAGTGACTGAGAGTCTCTGATTTCGACAATGACTTCGTTTCCAAGCTTGATAATTTTCGTGCATGCTGTTCTGAAATCACAGAAACTGGGAATGCTGTGGACACTGGCATGTCAACAGCTTCGTTAGCGAAAACGACAGGAATGGTTAGTATACCACTGTTTTTGGGTAGGATGTCTTGCGCCCCAAGATGAATGGGCCCCCCATGTTCTAAATTTTTGCCGGCCCTATTTTCGGAGCCACAACGCCCCTGTCTAGTGTTACCATATTTTGTAATGATAGCCTCATGAAGTAGCAAGGAAATCATGGTGGGGAAAACTCATGTTGTTTGATTAATTATTCTGGCTTGGCGGAGGTTTGCACTTCTAGTTTTTTTATTATTTTTCTTAATCTTAATGTGCCTCAATGCTTAACTATTATGTGGTAATCTTCCCTTGCAGGCATCATAAAAGAGCTCTAAGACAAGTGGCTTTCCATTCCTGTTATCCATTATTTGCTTCTTCAAGTGATGATGGAACTGTCATCATTTGTCATGGACGTGTATTTAAGTATGCTCTGGTTTCTTTTGATTTTCTGTTTCAAATAGTCAGGTAGTCAAAGTTAAAAATATGTCCCATTTGCCTAAGTGCATCGGCAGTGTTACCAGCTAGCGCTTAAAACACGGAATTGTCATCTATTTAACTATCAAATTGTGAGTCTCATTTTATATTAATACGGCATGTACCTTTTCCCTTATTCCAGGGATGTATAACGTCATTATCCCAACTCCATTCGGAGAAGACATGTTCTACTCTCCTAAGATTAGATGGAACTCGTTACCATCATTGGCATAGTTCTATGACGTTGCGTTGTTCTTCAAGCAGCAATGTTCCGTTTCATAGCACGGGGCAGGGACCTTTGTTGAGCACCCGCAATATCTTGTCTGCGCGCTTTTTGACATTGGGCGCACAAAAATCCTCAAATGTGACTGTGATCGCGTAAGCAAATTAATGAATGTATATCCGCGCATCTCCGCTATTTTCAGCGAAAAGATTAGTTTTTAAAGCCGCGCAAAAGTAAATGAGATCATAGTGAGGGCGCACAGTTTAGGAAAATTTTTGACAGCTTGTCGGCGCACGTGGCCAGGATTCTAGTCTGGTCATAGCATTTGCTTGTTTTATACCTATTTTTGTCGAGTAGGTTATCACTTATGTAACTGCTGTACTAATGTGTCTGTAGTGGTTGTCAGACCTGACTGCTGCATAATATTTATTTATTTCGGTACATGGAAGGTAGCAACTCTAGGTACTGTGGACTGGCACAGGTAGAATTCTTAGGCCTTGATACTTTGAAAGGCGAGGGAGGCAAGACAACACCTGTCTGTATGAGACAAACTGTGATTGAGTAGCTATTTATTAAATTAGAATGCGTTTGGCCCATAGAATGCCAATAGAAGTTCAAGTTTTTGCAAAGCCTTTTCTTAAGTACAAAACATAAAGGAGAATACCTAATGAAACGTTCCAACTATTTCTGATAATAGCACTATTCGGATTAACATGTGTCGGAATGGAAGCTTAATCCCATAACACTAACGAAACGGAAATCAGTTAGCTCCAAGTGGAACCCAGTACACTGAATTTGTTTTACGTGATTTGGGCTAGTTGAAGAGAAACTCGCTTTGTCGTAGACAATCTTATTTTGTCCAACTGTCAGCACTGTCCAACTCAAAAAATACAAATCTTTCCATGTCTATTTTCGACATTGAGTACTTTTTGTCAAAATTATATAATACAATTATATATTATATAATTAGTAACGTCTTTCTCTAGTGCCCACCACATTTTCAATTTGTAGCACGTCGATTTTTCTTCCTTTTTACACAGTGACTTGATGCAAAATCCTATGATTGTGCCAGTAAAGATATTAAGGGGACACAAAGTAACCAACGATGTAGGTAAGTAATGCACAACCAGTGCTACTGTTGATTTGTTTTCATCCTTAAGAATACAATATTTATACGATATACCTACACCCTGTATCAAACACTTTCGTTGTATGGATATTTCTTATATCTTTAACGCATGGTGACATGAGTTTTTCTCTTTTTGAAATGATAGGTGTTACAGACTGTGTATTTCATCCTTCGCAGCCATGGATCTTTTCTGCTGGAGCGGACACTACTCTCAAGCTCTACACGTAAATAATTATTAGTGCCAGCTGAAGTTGTGCCCTCTGGCAAATGAAACTCAAATAAACTATGGAAGTATTTTGGGTTGCTGAAAGCACGCTTTGATTTGTTTGGCAAATAGCACAACTTGTTTTAGGAAAACAACACGTGCCGATCAAAAGCGCTGCGCAAACAATCAGCATGATATTACATTGAACGAAGGATTGCTGAAAAGAATGCGAAAACATGTAAAACTCAGAGATAGATCATCCATGGCCTACCGGGGAAAGAGTGAGCTACAAATGCCAAACCTAATGTAAAACGTGATAGAAATGTCAAATCGTTGAGTTTTCAGCTATTTGGTAGCAAAATTTCAAACGGTTCTCCTGTTGTTAAGCAGAGACTATTATCTCCAGCAACTGTTGCCTAAACTTTATTTGTCAATATTTACTTCATCGTTGCCGTAAATTCTCGAATTAGCCCCCTGGGGGCTTATTTATTTTTGATATTTTTGGATAGGGGCTTATTCGAAGGAGGGGCTTAATCGAGGGGAGGCTTATGAAATATCTGAAACATGCCGCATAAAAAGACCATTTTCAAATTCTCTTTTTTCTCATAATCAAAAAGAGTATAAAAATATTAGCCAAATATGAAAGTTTGTCTGTTTTGTCAATTTCTTCATCTTCCGCGTCCTCGACCAGATCCAGGAATTCTGGACACGCTTCTTGCACGTCAGATTCATCAGGGTTGGTTTCTTTGCCTCCAAGCAATGTTAACTGGGCTTTTGACATTTCAAGCATGCAATAGCGTGACTACCACAGAAACAAAATCTTTTGGAACTCGCTGTACATAACCAAAAAGACATAATTAAAAGACCTCGTATATATTAGTAGAAATTCCTTCATGTCCATTTAATCAATTGTTACCAAATGTATGAATTTACTGTGGTAACTTAATAAAACGCCAAAGAGAACCTCAGATGGCTAAAATCAACAAGTTAGCAGTGGGGACTTATTCGGGGGGGGGCTTATGAACAATTTGCAGTTCTAGCGTGGGGGTTTATTCGAGGAGGGCCAATCCAATTCGAGGATTTACGGTATTCGGATTTTCAGTCGAAAATTACTCCCGTCATGCAGCAGTCGAACGCGAAAGACTGGTAAACAGTGTCACTCTTTAAATGACATCATGAATTCCTTAAGAGGGTTATGGTGATTTACATTTGCCGTGGTGAATTCTGTAATTGTTCGATTTATATGAAGGCAGCAGTGTATTTTTGAAGCATGCATGAAATTTTCAGAAGATATCCGAATTAAGGGGTTTTTTGTACTTTGTTCATATAGTTTTTTTAGTTTCACTCATAGGATACTTGCGAGGGACACGTCTGATAGCTTGATATAAGCTGATATCAAATTGAAATAAATGTCAACGTAACAAAATCGCTCTTGAAAACAATAGCAAGAAGCGCTATATTGACATAAATCGTTTGAACAGTAATCCTGTTGTATGACTGGTTTAATTTTTGCATAAATTTTCACCGTTTCGCACGCCCCAAAATGGGTAATATAGCGAAATGTATCGTGATACCAAACACATTTCTCACGAATTGACTGTAAATAGGTGTTCAACTGCGTCCGAAATCATCTTATAGAAAATCCAATAAACACCTTGGTCAGTGCTTAAGCTGACATTTGCGCGTTAGCAGATGCATTTGCAGCTGTCTTCTAAAACTGGTAGTGTTCAGCTAACATCAACGCAAACAATAGTAGTGTAGATGAATCATACGTCAGTCTGGTTGCAGACCGTAAAGGAGGACAAAGCAACAGACGAGAGGAAGACCAAGAAAGCAACAGAGCAAAGGGAACGGTCAGAAGTTACCCATGCATCTTTTAACTGGTTCCGACTGTGTTGGATTCGAAAGACATTACTACATCTCAATCGGACTAATAGGCATAAGCATACGTTATAATGTTGCATACTAGGGTACTTAACGCTCTCTATGGATGCATTTTTTGACAATTCAATGCTTGTTTCCTTTATCATTGGAAATGTGATAAACATATTCTTCACTTTTATCAGCAACAAGTTCGATTCGTTCTTCAACCGTTTCGTCCTTTCTCCACTCAATTGTTTTCGACAAGCTAAGATTATTTTCGGTTTTAGCGTTTTAAACTGGTTAGTCTAGACGTTTTGAATTTCGTGGCACATATCTCTTTGAAAATTTTGTTGTTCGTCTATACGAAAGCAAACGAGCACTAAACTAGATTCGCCATCTTTAAGTTTATATTTGGTGCAAAACTCAAGAGGGCTGACTGCAGCTTGATGATGGGAGAAGTGTCTCTCGAAAAGTAACTCAGAAAAAGCTTACAACTCATGACATATCTCCTACATCTAGAGTGGACTGTGTTGCCTTTCAATCTGTGAATGGAAGACTCTGATTCATCATGGGTTCAGGACATATGGGTAAGTATTTTTTGAGTCAGGGTTTAAATTTCGAAGGTTTATCTATTATCTCTTTTAGAAAAAAGCAGTTTTATCCATGATTTTGATAAAAGAAAACTGATCTATTACAGAGATGCCGCCACCGGGGGGCAGGAGCCCCCCACAAATCGATCAAGTCCCCCCGTCGGCACTTCAATTTTTGAAAAATTTTAAGCGCTGTCGGCACTTTCATAACTTTCACTTCCAGGTTTCTTTGTTGCATTGTCATCTCAGTGAACTTGAATTACCATAAAACTTTTTTGGTTCACTCACTGTCGGCACTCTGACATTACAGCCCCCGTAGCATTTCTTCCCTGGCGCCATCCCTGATCTATTATTTCAAACCTCAGAATTAGCGGATCTCGGTATTTTAGTAAGCTTTGGCGAGTGAATGGTTTGTTGCATCATTGAGAGTTTCTGCTTTAAGTTTATCCAACAATGACCGGTTTTCGCGAATCATCTAGAAAAACCAGGAATATTCCAAGGCAGCTGACGTAATAGCAGTATCATCATCATTCAGCATTTTGCTAAATCGTGCATGAGCAAACAACTAATTGAATATTCTAGAATGATCGGTGACTTTATGTCACATTGACTGAGCATGCGTAATCAACCCTATGTATTCTAATGGTATAAAAGCAGTTGTTTTTGTTAGTTAAGTAAGCTTAGGATTACGATACTTAGGCTGTTTGTGAGTGTATTACACTAACTGTGGCTGTGGCAGAGTTGCGGGTGGAGTGAGGGGACCGGTACACCACTTTTCCAAAAGAAAGTCCTTGATAACCAAGTAGGAATTTTGGTAACTGATACATTTAGAGTCAAGACGAGTACAAACGAACAAAACCGACGAGCAGGTGGGGTCATGTGTTAAAGTTTAGAAGAGTACAAATGAAGGAAGCCGAGGAAAGGACGGGGTCAAGTGTTAAAGTCAAAAGAGTACAAATGAAGGAAGCCGAGGAGCGGACGGGGTCAAGTATTAAAGTTAAGAAGAGTGCAAATGAGAAAATAAGAGGAATGGGAGGGGTAAAAAGTTAACGCCGAGAAGAACGAGCAGTTAGAGCAGACGGGGACAAGAGTTAAGGTCAAGACGAATGCAAATGAGGAAATCAGAAGAATATAGAGCATGAGTCTAGTGGTTGTTTATCACATATTCAATTATCCGTGGTATCGTAAGCTAATAAAGTAAGTAACACGCAAAGTGCGGGTCAAATATGTTTGATCTTCCTTCAATTGTCATACTGGTACAATACTAAGCTCTAACCCTCTCAAATGGATCAATTTCAACCTACCTCCGTGCATGCCAGTGGCATATCTGTTATGTCAAAACAAGTCAATATGATCCACGCTATTAAAATTAGGAATATTGTTAATATCTATTGTTTGAGCTAATTGTCCATTTGTTTAAAAATAAACTCTCTAGCTGTTTGAATGCACCATTTAAAGTACTCTGGTTGTATACTGGGCTTTGAAGAACAAAACTTTTCAATCCTAATGTTTCCTGCAT
>JANTCA010038572.1:0-20060 GCA_024741275.1 Chironex yamaguchii
GTATGAGTTCAATTGGAGGGATAGCAAAGGACAGTGTCTGTTTTGTTGAAATGTTGAAACGTCACGAGGTTGATAACCATGATTATTTGTTACGTAAAATAATTGGCTGTACAATAAGATCTTCTTATGTTCGGTTTTGTCGATGTGATAAGGACTGGACTGATCCTGAGCTTTTATATTGGTAACTTTTTCTTTTTGTCGTGATCATTTGTTACTAAGATTTATGGCACACATTGTAATAAATTTGGGTATGCTGTCCTGTAAGTGAGTATCCAAATGTATGCATTGAGTCAAAAAATATATTTGAAGTTTCAAAAATTATTATTATCATCATTATTATTAAGTATTGACTAAACATGATTTGACTTAAACCTTGAAGAAGTTCAATGGATGAATGACAGCCATCTAGGTCTGTTTTGAAATTTTTGAGCTACAGAGCAAAGATAAACCTAATTGAGAAGTTGTTAATCACTTCCCCAGTCATATGCAGAAGATCTTGTACATGGAGTAACACATGGAAGGTTTATCACATCAAAACACTTTCTGCTTGGTCTTGGTTTGCACAATATTACTGGGCAGAAGAACTTTGTGCAAATAGCAAGCCAACTTGGCCACTGTATAGATTACAACCTTTTTTGTGAGATTGAAACAGCCCAAGCTGAAGCATCTCATTTTCTGTCTATAACAATAGGTACTCTTCCTGTAAAGCCAAGAACTTTGATTGACGCTGTGTAGACATTCCTCTAGGTAGATAATTTTGATTTGAATACTGAGACACAAACTGGTATTCGTGCTATCAATTCTACCCAAATGATTTTCTTCCAAGAGGACCCATCATTGCAGTTCAAAAGGAAAGGGTCAAGATTAAGCATACCTTCAACACCACCTTGTGAAATAATTGATAATCAAAAAAGAGCTACCTTCGCTTAGAAAAGGATTGAAAAGGCATTCCCCGATGAGCTTCAAGACTTCTTGCTGATTGATGAAGCTGTATATGTGTATGAAGATGATGAAAAAAGTGAGGAAGATAATGGTTCATGTTGAATTTGCCAAAAATATCAAGAAAACTAGGTATTCACCTTGAAAATTTACAAGAAAACCAGTACTCTGTAAGCAGAAAGAGTTCGTTTTTTCACTTGGACTCTTCCAATAATGTTTGGTTTCTTCATATTCTCTTTCTTTGTTTCCTTTCTTATTTATGATTGGCTAGTGTTGCTACATCTTCCGGATAAATAGGTTGCCATATACATATACTTTCCTTTCTGACATTTCATACTCTGAAGAGTGTCAGACAAAAAAAGGTTTTTAAGTATGTTTTTAGCACAAGGTCACAAATTTTCAAGGCGATTTTCAACTTTTGTACCACAAAAAGATTGTCTAAATGCATATTATGGATAAAAAATAAACTTATGATAATTGAAAAGCAACAAGATTTTAAGTAAAAAACAAGCTAATCATATATGGTCAAGGGTATAATTGATCATGTGATCATAGATAAAATTGGATTTTAATTATAATCATCCACAAAATTCATTGAAATCAAAACAGTAACTACTAGAGCACGAATAATGCTACAACCGATCGCAAAAAGTGTTCTTGAATACTGGGGTATGTAGCTATGTGAAAATGACTGTCGTAATTTGTCTGTCTCAAGGCAGTATCTACCTCCAAAATAATCTAGTGTATCTGTGTTATGGTGTCTTTCACACATATGCTATCAAAACAAAACTTCCCAATCAGGTCCAGAGACAGGAGCTGCTGTTTATCATGTCACTGTTGTGACTGGGGTAGCATCAAAGAATACCGAAGAGACTTGCAGGGGTAAGTAAATAATTGGCATGCACTATAAAACACACACAGGTGCTAACTATAGGATTTCCTGACTCCACCCCATCCCTAATCAAAATTTGACAGTTCCCTCATTCATTAAGGGTGGTTATTTAATGATAGTGCTTAATTATAAAGACAATGAAGGTGTTAAATATACAATTGTGTTTGAATGAAACTTTCCTTCTCCCTCATAGATCTCCCTCATTGTCATTATCACATGTATGAACTTGTGTGAATGATCCTTTTCCTTGAATAAGTTGTACAATGTATATTCTGTGAAAATAACACCCTTTTTAAATCTCAGCAGTGCCACATAGCAGGATCCTTTTATAGGACACCAATGCTTTGAAAAGTTTGTTAAGAGTGGATGCTTACCAAAACAGTTTTATTGAAGGAGCTGGGGGAATCAAAGCTGCAACATCCATATACACAAAACCACAAACTTACAGTTTAAGTAATGAGGGTTGGCTAAACATTGGACAAATTCCAATTCAATCTGAAATCTTGTAGTTTCATCTACTGACAACCCGATACCTGTGAAAGAAAATATTAGAGTAAGTGATGGACAACACATACACCAGATAGTTTAAATAAGCAAAGAACTATGAAAGGAAATACAGTGTCAAATAACATGCGGATTAAAATGTGGAAAAACCTACACAGCTATAATGTTTTACTCTCCTCCAATCTTAGTCATCATCTTGGCAGTCTGATTGCTTTAACTTTACTTTAATTAAGAGTAACTAAACCATATTACCTAATTACACATTTTTATCATCCCTTCTATCCATGACTTATTCATTTGATTTTTTAGGTGTCCACTCCATGTTTAAGATAAGAACAGTGTATTTCAGTCTTAACCACTGCCTTATGTTTTTTCCCTCCTCTAGTTGGTACAATTTGATACCACGTTGCACTTTGCAACTCGCGCAAGTTTCTAAGAAGTTTACAATTTATGGATTTTATCATTGTTATCGATTCAGTTACCGCCTAGGGCCCAGCAACACCGGAAGGTATTCATCTAAGTTGAAAAGTTGTTACTTCCTCTTTACTAGGATAGCTGGAGACCTAACATAACTTCCAAAATGTTACAAAAGATACTGATAGCCTAGGTCATCATTCCTTCAATTTGGAAACCAGTGAACTGAAATAGGGTGAATATTTGGTGGGCTCTGCGTGAAAATGTACTAGACTATTTGACGTGTCCATACACAAAATTAAAACTTTGGAGTGTTGCTTTCAAACATACAGAGAAACTGCTGATTGTGGCGCTGTCGTATCCGTGGGTGTGGCTAGGATAATACCTGGCAAAGTTCACCCATACAAGTACACGTTTTACCTGCTTACCTTTTTTCCAATGTAAATGCGCTTCAAAATTCTTTTTTACGTTAAAGAGCAAGTCACAGGAATATTTTTACATAGCGAGGCCCTTCTGTGTCAGGCAGAGTTCCGTTAAATGTACTAAAATTTCATTCCCACCGACAAAAATACGACCATACAATGCTCTGTCCTAATTACTGTGCGTTACATACCTTATTACAATAAAAACATAGCATAACATGCACAATGTTGTGCATTTAATGTATTACGGAAACTTTATAATACAGTATTATCTGTATTGAAGTATACATCAGTAAAAAGCGAATTTCCTAATTCACTCAAGCTTTTACGGGAATGACAGAACAGCAGTAGTCACCAAAAAAACGTTAATACCTTGTCTTCCACCTTCGTCCATCACAATACCCAAAACCTCTCCCGGGCTGCCTTCTTTAAGTGTCTGGATCCCCTACTGTACTTACAAAAGAACAATGGAATATCGAGGAAAGTATCCTGGGAACTAACGCAGCTTTTCTTCACATGTTGTTTTATGTCCAAAATGCAAAATGGCGGCTCCATCAGGCGGTGAATGGGGACAAGACGGTAGATTTTATGACAATTTTGACTCCTCAGTAGGATTCAAGTAAGTCCAGTATTGACTTGTAGTGATAATTTACCTTGCTGTTAATTCTTATCACTTTGTGTGCTTTAAGTGTAAAGTGCTATCGAGATTAACATGGGCATGTGGAACACAACTTAACAAGTTAAGATTAAGGACATGGGTTCGTCCACAAGGTTATATTAAAAAGTTAAACCTTGATAAAGACAGGTATTTTTGGCTTTTGAATGTAATAGACGAACAAAAATCATGATTTTATGGGGTACATGCCGGTTTTCTATCATGCACTGCGAAAAGAGATACTGTTAAAGTTCGTTTATTTTTGAGAATGTATTCTGAGGCCAATCATACTAAATTGTGATCCCGTACTAACCAATAGTGATTAACCAAATTTGTTATGGTAATTGCAAAATTAGAAAATATGCGCAAACCATGGAGACTTACTGTAAACTTGTTAGGGGGGGGGGTCTGAGGTTGTTAACAACCACCACTTTTGACTGATCGTTTCTTACGACTCAAGCCTTGTATCATCTGCGTATACGACATGGACTCATGAACTTGGAAAAACTATCATGCAATGTAATTCTTTTATTCGACGATGAAAGTACGCTTAGTTTGACCTTGTCCCTGCACCATGTTTCTCAAGGAATACCAATGAAGTGTGTAGTGTGCACTTAGGTAATCGCGGTGAGGGGGAGGGTGCCTCTTAATGTAATTTATTCGTCTTTATTCGTCATGATTTGAATCAACTCGTTTGAAGATTTTACATATGTAAATCTTGGAGTGAATTTTACTAGGAATTTCAATTGATCATGTGGCTTTGAATTGTTTGGATGCCAAATTAAAATCGAGAGAAGGCACACTGCAAATTATGGAATCTTATAAGACTATCAAATATTTATTCAGCACTAATAGTTTGGTTCATATTTAAAGTCGGATATTTTTATTATTGTAGACAACTATAACATCAAGTGTGGAATGTAATACATGCATATGTAACAGTCTGTGTCATGTCCATGAGAGAATGTATATTTATATTTATTTTAATGTATATGCTCACTTGAAAAGCAAGAAGTACATCTTGCAACAACACTGAGTAGGAGTAAATTCATAGAAAAACAAAACTGATTACCATTAATGCCATAACCATCAGAACTATGAAATGCTGGACTAATTTTCACCCATATTACTACTGTACATTTCACCATCTGTAACCTCATAGAAATATTTTGAAGTATACTCATTCATTTTTTTAAACTTCTTAATAGTATGTGTTCATGTATCTGGTACCTAAACACAACTCAACGAAGTACTGGCTGCATGTTTTTGCTCATTTACTTTGCAATGAGAAATTTTGTAATCGCATTGTTCGTTGTTTTTAAGTGAATACAATCAGTTTGGTGGAAACAGACGAAGAGGTGGTGGATCAGGTGGGGGGAATTGGAGTGGCAATTATAGTGGCAACAGAAATTATAACCAAAGAGGAGGTGGAGGGGGTGGTGCAGGAGGAATGTGGGATAAAATGTCAAAGATACCCTCTGAACCCCCTTACACAGCTTATGTAGGGAACCTGCCATTTGAATGTGTGCAAGGGGACATTGATGAGATATTTAGAGATCTAAAGGTATTGTCCCATAATATATTTCACTGTGTTGTATTCCTTGTTGTCTGTAGTAATTTGTGATGGCTTTGATTTTTTTATTATTTCAAATTTCAGAGCCAATCTTGTGCAAGAACCTCTTCCCACCTGATATAATCGATAAAGTAGTTACAGATTTGTAAGGATTTGGACATACAGTTATTGTTTACATGTTTTAAAGTTTGATGTTTTGATGTTCAGTTTGAAAGATTCCATTGCAAACAAACTTTCACGAGTTGTCTACAATTTGTTTTGTGCAGGCTGTAGTGCCTGATATGTTGGTGATACTTGGTAGCATTTCTTGACTCATGTTTGAGAGCATTTGTTGGCTGGTGGGAACTCTCACATTGATAGACATTTACAATCATTAGTAGCACGTAAGAATACTTTCTTTGATGCTTGCTTTACCATCTTTACTCTGCCTAATCTGTTTGTCAGCTCATTATTAAAGAAGCTGCATACTTTAATGGCTGAAACCTACTCTCAGCAAACACCTGCACTGTGCCAGTCTTAAGCCTCTTGTGCTAACACCTATACCTTTTCTATCTTATTTTTTTCTCTCCATAGTATCTTCTTACCCTTCTTGCTTTGGTTATAGCCCAAGTATTATGTAACTCTTATTAAATGTTATGTAACATAGTTGTGTTTTCTTTTTTAAAACAACATCAATAATAACAACTGTAATCAATGTAATTATGCTTGTGTTTAATACAAACTGTTATATAACTATAGGTTATTGTTGTGTAGATGAGTTCAAACAGGTTCAAACTGTAACAGTGTGAACTGAAGAGCTGTTGAATAGCCATGTTTTGCAAATTAAAGGGTGTTGTTTTGCTCATCAAAGTCAGTCTTGTGTCAAAGTGAAATGTTTACTTTTGTGTAATGTTTTGTAACAAGCTATGTGTTAAAATTGCTGTGTGTAAGTTTTTGTGTGAAGATATGATCTTTTATTGTGTCATAAGCTTTTCAAGGTAGTATGTATCAAGTGTAGAAATCAAAACATGAACTTAAGGTGTATGAGACATTTTATGGTTAGGTATATTCAAATGCCAGCCTCAACTGTCTCAGTTCATGGCAATAAGTTCAAGTTCAATCAAATAAATGATGCATGTTTTATACTTTGATAATTAATAGCAAATAAGCTATGATTCTTTTGAATACCCTTGCCACAATGGCATAATACTAAGAACAAATTACGTCTTGGGTAATCAGCACTCTTGCAACTTGTTTTTAAAAAGGGACCTCTTATGAACTAAAACAGGTTAGGGCATGCTTTGATATAAAAAGTGATGTTGACATTATGATTGAATATTGATTGCCATAGTTCTTATTTTCATTCTCATTGATTTATACATAGCTAGGTAGTAATGTCAATTTTATCTGTCCTTTTCGCCAGGAACTTGCCACTTCTGCAGTTATTCCTGTTTCAAGTGTAGTTTGAAAATTTCAAGATATTTTACTACGATAGTTTGGTCAATTATTTTTGCTGTGATATGAAAAACCCTTGGTTATGCAAGGTTTCAGTAGGAGTGTAGCGTGGGAACAAAGAAGTAATAAATTTGCTGATGAGGAACTATGAGACTGGCATATAATCTGCCAGTTAGAATTATTTAACACAAACTTTTTAAATGTTTTAAAAGGGACGTTTGATCTATGATGTCTATTCTATAGTCATGCTTCTAGTGAAATTTTGGATTGTTTGCACTTAAGTAGCCTAAACCTGTGTAAAGGTTTGGCTTTGTTCTCTAACAGTGCATGGTTTGTGTTTCTGTGACACACACAAGTATATCTGATCCTTAGAGATATAATAGACCCTGGTGTATTAGATCTCTGCGGTTTACTAGTTCATAAGTCACTGTAAGCAACAGCTTTGCATGGCAAAAAGGGAAAATGTGTCATTGTTGAGGAAGACCAATGAGTCTTGTGACATCCAGAGATCTTTCCCATAACCCTACTGTTGTGAGGTGTGTTGGGTCTTAGGGTTTTTTGAAGAGGTATGGGACATTGTGGAGGGACCCTGCTGCATTTCAGACACTTGTCCACTATTGGATTCAGTCATGTGAGTTAGCATGGCACCTGTACCTGGAATGGACTTAGACCAGGAAGACCTTGCATTCCTGTTGAGCTATTGCTCAAATGAGTAATTTTATGAGGGATGTTTTCTGGAAGGAGACATGGGCCTGTCAGTTCCAAGTCTGTTCTGCAAAGTTCAAATGGAAGCTAACATTTTTTCACTTTTTTGTTCATGACAAACAAGTTTTTGTAGACTTAAAATAGGTATAAGTGGACATACACCTGTATGTATAAGTTTGCTTTTCACCTTATCCATTGTCTGACCCACAGGATGTATGTTCTTACTGGACACTCACATAAGCCAAACATATTCCTTTGTTTGTAACATATAGACTGTAAGGTGATTCTCATACCTGTGGAAAGTAACTGGTTTTTTTATCTATTTGCCATTCTTATCAGTTGTATGGAGTACAAGAAATAAATGTTTTAATATCAACTGAATAAACACCTTGATTTATTTACTAGATAGTACAATTTCACCAACAGGGCATTAGTTTTATGACTATGACTTCCACAGCATCATGCGAATTAACTACTTTCTTGCTGTGCCAATATGACTGTCAATTCTGAACTTGTTTTGGAGTTCTTCCTTAGGGTTTATTGTATCTCTATGATCTGATCATCATCATCATTGTATCACCTCACACCTATTGGTGTTAGTGTGGTCTTAATGAGAGCTCACCAACTTTTTCTGTCCTCTGCCAGTCTCACCAGGTCTGCCAGGTTTCTGTTACAGACGTCCTTCAGATCATCTAACCACTGTCTAGCCGGTCTTCCCCTTCTTCTTTTGCCTGGTACAAACATGATCAAACATGATCTGATCAAACATGCTAAATGGTTTTTGCCTATTTAAGTGTGGTATTTTTTCTGTCAAGACAGCAAATATTTTAGTTGATACATTTTACCTTGCCCATCAAACAGGTCAGAAGTGTACGCCTTGTGAGAGACAAAGAAACAGATAAGTTCAAAGGTAGGTGCTGTCTTGTCCTATTATGGTAGCTGAGAAAGGAATAAGTTAAATTGGCAAATGTAATGTTCATGTTACTTCTATCACTTTGTTTGTTTTTTATGCTTGTTTTAATATCCTGCCCTTGCAAATCATCCTTGATTTATAGTTTGGCCTCATTCTAGAAAAGCTATTGTACTCCTGATATTTTTTTTATTGTAACATCAGTTTTGTACCTGTTTGGAGCTTTGGTGGTGGTCACTGTGTGAGATCTTTGTTGTGGCATGGGAAATTTCAGGTATGATACCTTTCTTGACACCACCAATGGCTAGTTTGGAATTCTGATCTTCAGATTGAAGGACTACACCTTTAACTGCTTTGGCACAATAACCCCTGATACTTTAAAATATGTTATATAGGAAATTAAGCAGTATGTTGTATTACATGTAACGTATTATCCATTGAATTATTCTTCAAGGTTTCTGCTATGTGGAATTTGAAGATGCTGAATCATTGAAGGAAGCCTTGACTTTTGATGCAGCAGTATGTGACAGTTTATTTACTTGTTTATTGATTTATTTTTTATTTGTGTGTGTCTGTTTAAATTTGCATGCCACTTGATGTTTCAGTTGTACAGTACTTTTATCCTGCAAGCAATGTTGACTTAAGAACATTTAACATGATTTATTGGTTAGATATTAACAAGCAGATAGTAGTATTTTGTTCTCAAGTTGGTGAACTGTAGCAAACCTAGAAAAGCAGATGTTTATAATGGCTTTTTGGACTGTTGATTATTTTTGTGTGTGTTGCTGATCAAGGTGTTTTTTGTTTAGAATTTGAAAAAGAGTAGACTTAGTGAAAATAGGCAGAGAACGGTTAAGGGTGGCTATCAGCATATGTTGCATATGTGTTTGTTTAATGGTGAAATGTTTATGTGACAAGCAACAAGTTGGTACTATTTAGTATTTGGTGGATAACAAACCTATTGTTCTTTAGCATACATAATAGTTAGTTCATCCATTGTTCGAGGCTTAGCCCAAATTGAAATGCTCAGGTCATTATTATTTGCTAAGATCATTAGCAATGATAGACACTGAACTGGGACAGTTGGTCTGTACATCTTGATAGTCATGTTTTTGCTGAGACTAAAATATTCAAATGTCTTGGGATTAGCTACTAGATGACCATTATTTTTTGGTTCTTATTAATTTTGTGCACTGAGGAGAATTTAATGTAGACTGCCATAGATAATATTCTTTGATATTGTAATATTATTTGATATTGTAATATTTTTTGATATTGTAATAGAACTTTTGTGGCATTTGTATCACAGGCATGCAAAAGTACATGATTTATACACTGAATACATTTGAATCAGTTTTGCAAATGAATTCATGTCACAATTTATATATCTTTACACCTGCCTTTGCTTACATTGCACTCATACCAACTATGTGTATTTTCATACGCATAACTGTTACTGAATTACATTTTATTTACCAGGTATTTGAAGATCGATTGTTAAGAGTTGATGTGGCAGAGGGAAGGAAGGACAAGAATGATGGGTTTGGTGGGAGAGGACGAGGAAAAGGTGGCTTTGGAAGGGGTATGCTCATAATCCTTATTAAATTCTTCAGTTTTTTGTTTCGTTTACTTGTATGCAAACTACGACTTTTCTCTCACATTGTTTTATCTCTGGACCCGTAGCAAGGAATCTGACACATCTGACATCCCATTGCTTCAATGTGTTTCTTTACGTCATTACAACTTTTTTCACTTCTATTCCATTATTCTCATCATAAAGTTGCCCTGCCTATGTCTGTCTGGATCTTCACATAGAGGACTCTGTCTTAATTTTGAGCCCAGCAAACATTGCTTAATATTTTGTGTTGTTTGTGCCATCGTCACATGAAACGTATATTTTTAGACTTATTGTTACTCTTTTGGATACCAGGTCATGCCAAATTCAATTGAAAATGCAATTGATGTCAGGGGGGCGAATAGCCAAGAATTTTTTAATTGCTGAAAGGCCGGGGCAGTGCTGAGGGTTATTCAAGGTTTTCACTGAATATCTACTTTTTTTCAAAGATGTCCTTATATTTTTTTAGCTCCAAAATGTCTTTCCTGTAAGGAACTCTTGCACAATAGACATGGATGATCATTAAAGAACCCTTTCACAATGTCAGAAATGACATGCCTAGGTTACTTCCTTTCTTGAGGATAATAATCTGTTCAGGAATTTTTATTCACTGAACTGAATAGCTGTTGAAATTTACAGATGAGGTATTGAGAGTCTGTGCTCAATACTATCTCTTTATTTCTGGAGCCCTTTGTGATTTCTGCTACAACTGACCATTTGGCCTCGTGACAATAAGTGTCTGAACATAACATATTCAGTTATCATTTTGAATACTGCGGCGAGGCTCTCTGTGTGCTCACTTTGGATTAAAGTTTTGTTTGATGAATCAGGTTTTAGGAAACGAGTGTCGTTTGGGTGTTTCATAGTTATTTTTTCAATCCCAACAAAGAAATCAACTCAATCACCAACAGTTTAATATCTTAAACCTAAATTTTTCTGATGTTGTGATAGTCATTAGTGTCTACTACTTGTTGGCTATGAAGGGGTCCATGATTATCCAACTCTGTAACGTTATGAATAAAAAATAGTTAAAACTCTACTTGATTCACATAGTAAAACTTTGAATATAAGCCAAAAATGTGGTGGCGAGCTTCAAAATGCAGATAGGAACATTTTTTGAGGCCATGAGATCCTTCTTAGAAGCCGACATAATCAATCAGAATCCTCAATACCTTGCCGTTTTGGTGGCTTTCAGGAGGCGGTAAGTCTCCATGATTTTAATTGCAAAGTAATCTTTGATAACAACAGCAGCCCTGGGGGTTTTTAACCCAAAGCCCTTTTCCTTTTCACTTGAAGCATTTTACCAACTTTCAAGGACAAAGATGTTACATATCTTTCCACACTTTAAGATCAGCATGGAATTTCAATTATAGTCACATTGGGTACTTTTTATGCATTTCTTGAAAACTTTTGATCTCCTAAACCCTGTTTTTCCTGTTGCTTAATTTTAATCCATATCCTAAATGCATGCATTATTGCAATGTTGTGATTAATTATCGTCTCCTTTACAATTAACACAATTACAGTATTTAAAATTTTATAAGTTTATTAAAAAATTGATAATGCAGATTAATAAGTGCGTAAAAATTAAAGCTCAATTGCCTGTAACTTTTATGTATTGAAACATAATTTTTACGCATGTGTTTGACACCGAGAGTAAACATTGTAGCATGCATAAGGCAATTAAAACATTTCCTTTTAGTGTAAAATGAATTGTTCTTTCAAATCAAGTAGTGTAAAAATGTCTAAATTGAATCCTGCTGAATGGCATAGAAATAAATAAAGTTACAAATTAGCCTTGGAAAGACCAGGAAATTTTTCACTTCTTCCGTCCAAGATTCTGATTTTTCGATGACAATGTAATAACTGCAAAGTAGAATATCTTCTTTGTGATCATTTTAAAAGAGCTCTTTGTGATGTTTTACAGTGATCCATAACGCAAAATTTATAGGCAGGACATTCCTTGCACTCCCCTTGAGAGAGTAATTCTTTTCCTAATATTTAAATACGTGTTTAAACTTGGCCCCAGTCGCCCCTGCTGAAGGGTATATTGACCCTGGCTGGACTGATTTCCAGAATTAGACTTGATGTCTAGGCTATACATATTCAGCTACTAAACATTGTCTCTCATTGCTATGAGTGTTAACTGTCAAAGCCATTGTGTAGGGACACCATTTATAGGGTTATGCTGAGGCTAATAGTAAAATAGATCTAAAGGTTATCAGATGTGATAAGTAAGCTTTTAAAATGTTGTGGTGGTTCCACCCTGACTAGAGCTTACAGCATTTTGAGTTTGATTGAAATAAGGTATAGTCGTTGCGGGTGCAGGTCTGCAGAGAGGAGAGGTAGCCGTGGCATGAATATGAACTCGGAATTTTATACTGTACTTCTGTCATGCCCTTCTGCATTTTATAGGTTGAGTTTAACTGTCCTGGTATATAGACAATGATGTACCGTAGGGTGGAAAAATAGATCAATATCTCTTATCTCTTTATATATCTACCTAAGGTGTATTCAGTTTAAGCTTTCAGTCATTCGTTCCATGCATTTTGCACAAGAAAACTCTGGCATAGACAAGAGAAATTATTTACATACACTTTTCTGGATTAAGGCCACAGTGCCGTTGTAACGTGTGGGCAATAAGTGGTGACCTTTTGGTGCCAATTGATAATACCGTCATCTCATGAATTTTTATTTCCTGAAGGTGGCGGAGGAGGAGGAGGAGGCGGAGGAGGAGGAGGAGGAGGCGGCAGTGGAGGGGGTGGTGATTTTAATCAGTATAACCGTAACGAGGGATACAGAAATGATGGAGGTAACCTCGTTGCATTTAATTTTGTTTTGGTTATTTTGTAACACACTCGTTACCGAGCATATGTGAGTAAATGTGCTTATTGTTATTTTAATGGTGTTGACTAGAGTGATTTGAATGGAATTTTTATTGTCCATGTCAATGCAATGCCACATATGACCAGCATTGAATTATCTGTTGATGGTCAGGTATCAGTGTTACATACCTCTAATCCACGAGGGGCGCAGTGGCCGAAGCGAATGAGAACTTGGGGGCTACGAGAACTCTTGGACCAAGTTTTCGGGAAGTATTGAAGTTTTTCTTTATTTTTGGACTTTTTTAAGACTTCTGTTGGCTTCTTCACTGTGGTTGGAGTTTTCTTTACCACTTGGAATAGGCGGCTGCATTAATTAGCACAATCAGCAGATGGTAAAATCAGTTTTTGTTTTAATTAAGTGCACAAGATTGCTCTTAGTTGGCAAATGTTGTATGGTTTACGTCTTCTGCTTTGGCTTGACTTATTCAATTATTTTGTTTCCCTTAGAAGTCCGAATGTCAAAAATAAATATCTACGGCCGATAAAAAGTCAATGTCTAGCTGTAGTAGACATTGGTTCATTTTAAGACAGGATTCCACCTTGAAAATTTGCGATATTGCGCTAAAAACATACTTAAAAGCTTTTTTCGTCTGATACTCTTCAGAGTATGAATCGCCAGAAAGGAAAGTATATGTATATGATTCATACGAAACATGTATCAAAACTAGCTAATCATAAACAAGAAAGGAAACAAAGAAAGAGAAAATGAAGAAACAAAACATGTCGCAAATTTTCAAAGCGATTTTCAAGTTTTGTATCACAAAAAGATTGTGCAAGAAAGGGTTTATGAAGAGAATTTTTTGAAAAATGTTTGCCTTAAACCCAGCTCTTGAAACGTAAACAAAAGACTTGCGTTTCCAGAGTCTGTAGTTTATCTTGATTTTCACCTTTAAAATTTGCGACATTGCGCTGATAACATACTCTAAAGCCAATGAGGCAAATTTCAAGGAGATTTTCAACTTTTGTACTACAAAAAGACTGTTCTTTGATTTTATTTGAACGTATATTTCTCTCTTTTTTCACCTAAAGGATATGGTAGGGGCCGGGGTGGACGTGGTAATTATGGTGGTAATTTTGGATGGGGTGGTGTTCCAGCAAACAGTGGCCCAAGAGGAGGTGCAAGACCCGGCCCTGGACGAGGCTTTGATCGAGGTGAAAAATCGGATTTTGATTTCAAAGAGGCTGATCCAGGTTAGTCATACGTGCTGGAATTGGGCAAGGCTTTCCAGATGCCGAGTAGTAATTAACTCCCTGGGTTGTAGCAGTTTTACTGTATTGTCCTATTATTAGTCGTATGTTGATAAATATTTATAATATGCGATAGGTAGCACTCATTTTATTTATTATTCATTCATTCATTTATTTATTTACTTATTTGTTTATTTATTTCTTTGTTTATTTATTTATCCACTTGTTTGTTTATTTATTTATTTATTTACTTATTTGTTTATTTATTGCTCGGTTTATTTATTTATTCACTTATTTATTTATTTATTTATTTATTGCTATGGTTATGTGCTTCAGTATGGCAGTTTTTATGCTTCTTGACTGCCATATCACTCGACGGTAATCCAACTAGGTATATAGTATGGAATTATCCAAAGGCAGTCAGTCTGAAGATTAGAAGAATGCAGTGAATTACCGATAGTGTAAACAAAAATATGGCAATCAACCTCCAAACAATATGAACATGTATCTGGACTTTGTACTTGTCATTCTACGTCATATGTCATTATTCGTCAGAGGTATTCCGATATAATGCTTATAATAATTATATATCCTTGTTTTGTTTTTTGTAGCTGAGCTAGAAAGGCGCCCCAGATTAAAACTTAAACCCAGGTCCGTTGCAGATCCTGTTAACCAACTAGCGGAAAATGTGCAGCAATCATCCATCTTTGGAGGAGCAAAACCTCGTGATGAGAGAATGTACGAGGAAAGAATCTATAAGGAAAAAATGAAAGAGAAATTTGGAGCAGAAGATGGAGGAAAAGGAAATGAGCCGAGTGAGGAATAACCTCGAGTAATTCAATTGCCATGTTTCAACAGAGACGAGACCTTATGCTCTGAGGCACAAATTATATATAGCTGTCATGGTCGTTAAGCTGGTTCTAGAAAGCGTATTCTTTGTCAACAGTTGACATTGCAGGGCGCCTATTAGTGGGTGAGCAAAACGTAACAAGTAACTTTTGACGTTCAGTTTCGTCAGCCAGGCGATTGGGTAAGGTGCTGGTCAAAGCATTTCTTGCTGAACTTGCGTGATGAACACTAGAATACTTAGCTTCCAGTTATCTTTGTAAAAGCTGATGTTAGTTTAGCTGCATGAAACCAGAAATAAGTTGTAACATCGTAAGGAAATAGCAGTGCTTTCTTCTGCAGATACTACTTAAAACTCGCCTCATTTTTGTTTCAGAACTGGTAATTTATTTGGTGTTTTTTAAAAATGAGAATGAGGTCAGTGATTCTATTTTCAAAACGTGATGTGAAGATTTGACATTGCTCTCCTCTGCTTTACCGGCCTTGACATGCACTACAATCTGTGGTGATTGGTGCAAACATGTAGTGATATGTTTTTGAAAATTTCATTGTCAAGGAAAGCATATCGCCCGTAGTCGTACAGTGTAAATTCCTTGTTACAGGTTGATGTGATACAATTATCACCGTAGGTACTATTTCGAAGGAAATGTTATGATCCCTTGAGCATCTCTTGGAACCTGGCTTTATGTCATTCATGGGTTAGGTTAGGATAGCAATGTTAAAGGTACAAAGCTACCTGTGTTTTAACTGTACAATTTGTAGTGTCTTTTTCAGTCTAACTTGTGTTTCGTGGTCGTTTTTAAGTTCTGATCTCTTTTTGAGATGTTTGGCAACGTTTGCTTGAGGTATTGTGATTGTACTTTCCATAGAATTCAATTAAGAGATGTCATTTCTGCCACAAAATTGCGGTAAACTGTTCGTCTGAATTACGTTGTCATTTCCATTTTTGCAGTCAGGAGGTTCAAATCAATAAAATGTACGTAAAAAGACTAAAAAGGCGTATGAAAAATTGATTTTTCAGCTATGTAGAAGTCTTGAAGAGTAACAAAATTGATCGTGCTATGTAATGCCTCTCTCGACACGATCGGTTTTTCTGTCTTTTCGTAAGTTGTTTTGTGTTTTTATTGAGTCAACTGGTTGCTTTAATTCACTAAATTCTGATTAAAGCTGAAATCAGCAGAAAAATCCTTTTTGTTGGAGTACTCTTAAAATTTTGGTCTACTTGCTCGCGTTTCTTTTGCCTCTTTTAATTCTCTCGCTTTTCTTTCTCTCTCTCTCTCTGTTTCTTTCTTTCTTTCTTCTACTGTATTGATCATCTGACACCGGACAACGTTTGACGTAACAATGCCTTACCACGGAATCTGCAAATACACTCGTGCTGATCACTGTGATCTTTGAACACCAGCTGCTCCATCTATTCGCAATCATAACTTAATCGAATGTTGTTGATGAGTTGGCAGATGACCCCAGACAGGGAATTTGCTATCGTAAACTGTGGATTCTTCCCTAGGACATAATGCGTCGCCGTTATTTATGAAATATGTATGAAAAGTGTATTTTTTATGCTCGTTCAGAGGGGAAAACAATCTGTCCACAAATTTTCGATCAATTGTATCAGTTACATGTATATGGTAAAGTTAAACTTGAGTCAACTGTTGTTATTGACCTGGTAAATTTTGTTATTTCCATATAGTTTTTAAAAAAAAATTTAAAAAATAGAAATTTTACGTTACCCTACACGAAAGGTGCAATTCTTTCTCTAAAAGAAAAAGTTCTTATTGGGAGTAAAAACGTTACAGAGTCAAAGTGAAGTAGCAGGCTAAATTAATTTTATATGGATGAAAAATTTGGTTATGGCTTCATATGATGACAACTCAATCGGTTTTACTTCGATTCTACGGAAACTTATTTGTCATTGACCTACTTGTGTTGGTGAGTCTCAGCCCGTCTGATTCTTTTTATAATACGACGAAGAAATGCAACAAACACAATTCGTTGCACTTTTGCTCCTTGCACTTTTTCTCTTGAATTGTTCCATCTCATTTTAGGCAAGTAATATACAAGACAATTATTTTACAAACCCAAGGAGATTATATTCAGAACTTTTAATGCAGGAATTGACTTCTGACTCAAGCTTCTTGTCGCACTCTCTCACTTCTTGTTACTTAAGCAAATTCTGAAGTTTAAAATTTCACAAGCTAAATCTTAGTATATGATCTTCTAAATACAGTAATCGTTTGGCACCTATGCATAGTAACCAGTGGCGCGATGGATGTACCAAGAACTCTCTAATCACTGTCAAATCATGAAAGGAAAACTTTAAAGAAGGTAATTGATCCTGTCACCCATCCACCTCATCAACCGTGGATCTCCGTTGTATCGAGTATTGAATCCTTACTGTATTTCAAATTCTTTTCCCAAATATTCTTGGGCAACTTGCCTCATTTTCAAACAATTACCTCTCTTGCATCGTGGCCGGTTTTCGTAACTTCTCTTTCTATCATTGCACTCGCAAAATCAGTGATGTTAGTTCTGATCATGGGACCAAAAGGGAGATCCTAATGTGATCACGTAAGAGCAAGAAGACAGCAAGGTAACAGATACAAGGCGGCACAATGGTGTCACTGAAACTCGAGGTAAAACTAGGGAATAAATCTTACTAATCCAGTAAAAACGATCTTGCTGGAAACTAGACATACGTAGTTAAGCTGAGAGGCCTTTAAACCATATAAAGGCTTCTCAAAGAATGTAAGATCCAGAAAACTACTCGTTGGTCAATAACATTCTAGAATAAAGAATATGAGTAGCCTAAGTGAGGTCACTATACTGTCAAAAAATTCTCGGTGAAAGGGACTATTGATGGAATATCATATCTAGCCAAAGAAATGTACTTGTTTGTAGTCAGGATCCTTTTGGACAGCTACTAGAATATATAAACGGAGAACAAATCCATATATACATTATACATACATACTACGTCGACACCTGGACCAAGGGACAGACGAGATCACAATCTAACCCCAACATCTAATGCACTTCAAAAATTGGTGAATGAGCCCAAGAGGTTCAAAGTTACATAAAACTGTTCGAAAATAACAAATGAAAGTTGGAAAATGAAAATACCTTGAGTGTAATCAACATGGTTTTACAATGCCAAACAACAGCTCGAAATATATGATAACAGAAGATCTCAATCTGTTTTCCTCCGCACCAGGTTAAATCCAAGAACAAGGCAATCACAGAGTTTGAAAGCACTCGTCACAGAAGATCAACAGAAAAAAAGTTCAAAAGTTGCATTTTTCAATGTGAGAAGCTGGACAAAGGGAAACTTTATCGAGTTTAAAGTTTCAGCACGGGAGAAAGATTTATGCTCCTGAAAGAGAATAGTCCAGATGAAAGTTGCAGAGTTGTTTTAGTCAATGCTGTTAATGATTTTGAAGAGTGTCGATTATGAATAGGATGTAAAGTGTCTCTCAAGGCTGCTTCTGTACGTAGACTAAATGAGTTAGTCAAATGGAAGTTTGAAGGATTTATGAATGACCTTGAAGTAATTAAAGAACTAACCTCTTTCATAAAATGGACTATAATTGAAACAAAATCACAGAGTATTGGAGATACTTGTGAAAGTACCAATACAACAGCAAAGGAGGCTATTGCGCAGTAAATAATAAATAGACTCAAAACAGACAGACAAGTACTGTACAAACTACTAGCTACAGATGCAAGATACAAAAAGCACAATGAAACCCCCCTTATGGCTGGCATCTTACTCATTGTCCACAACCAGACAAGAAGCAAGAAACGTGTGGACTGTCTGTCGAATTTGAACCTATGAATATTCCATAAGTCTTAACGTATTGCAACCGGTGTGGCTGAGCACATGGAGCAGAGCGGAGGATTCTTTCTTCCACATTTCATCACGAGAGACAAGAAGCCGTTTTTTGTAATTGACAATATAGAGTCTACAT
Source organism: Chironex yamaguchii (assembly GCA_024741275.1). Lineage (NCBI taxonomy): Eukaryota > Metazoa > Cnidaria > Cubozoa > Chirodropida > Chirodropidae > Chironex > Chironex yamaguchii. The sequence goes on from JANTCA010038572.1 coordinate 18,951, forward strand.
TCTAGAGTTTACGCCTGGTGGGCAGAATATCCTGCAAGGGAGTATCATTGTTGTTATTTATGGTGAAGCAGAAGATGACATTAGATGCATGGTTTTTTGGATGCTATGGACATTGTAAGAAGTGAATACAGTCAACGATATAGACCAATGACAATGCTCCTGAAACAAATATGGGGGAAGCCAATCACAGTGGTGTATTGCAGTCACATGAGGGAAACAGAGGAAGCTGACATGGGCAGCTACGATCTCCTTCTCCGTTGCTTCTAAAAATGAATCTTTCCTAAAATCAAGTGAAACCTTAACTGGCATCATGGCACCTTTACTGAGAAGCTGTCCAACAGTTTGCATAACTCTCTATCAAGCTTTGTGCCTTACCCAAGGTATCTCAGTCGTTGTAACTGGAAAAAGTCACAGGACAATTATTACATTGGACTTCGATCTATACGAAAAAGCTGTTCTGTTTCAACAAGTCAATGAGATAAGCAACTGGTTCCTGTTACCAGGGAAACGTGCTTTGCATCTCAACATGCTCTTGAAAGAAAGTGGAAGGAAGAAGAAAAAGGCATTGAAGCTGTAAGCACCGAAGAAGACGGCATATACTCACCAGCAACCATAGGACAAATACACGGAGGTGTGGAATATCCCATTACAAATGCTTTGGCAATATGGAAGACGGTGTTAGGAGACCGTAAAGGAGACTTTAAAGGACTATAAGAACTTTCGAGACGCACCAAATCAATTCAATCTGAGTCAAGATAGGAAAATCTCTAAAAGATCTCAACATTTTTACTGAGGAAAAGCCCTCTAGTGCCATAGCAATGTTCCTTTTAAATTACCTTCAGCAAATTAAAAATTTGCTACCTCTGATCAGAGCTCCAAGATAAGGTTGTCTGAAGCTGTACATGTCAGCCTTGCAAGTCGAACATTATTTCCCATGACTTGTACAAATATACACAACTTGTCCCATACCACATTGCCCGATAAAGCAACTGAAAGAGGATGATCCAGACACTTGGAGCATACTTGAGGATAACATTAGTGTGACAAGGACAGGTATCCACTCACAAACTTGTTTGCTGACAGCAAATTCGCGCTCTCAAATCTGTGTGT
>JANTCA010038583.1:0-20058 GCA_024741275.1 Chironex yamaguchii
CTCATTATTATCATTATTATTATCATTATTATCATCATTATCATTGTCATTATTATTGTCATCATTATTATTATCGTTATTATTATCATTATTATTATCATTATTACTATCATTATTATTAACCTACTCGTCGGACTAAATTACATTTTCTTTGCGGTCAAACATAAGTTAATTAAATCATGTAAGATACTGTCAAAGTAAATGACGATAAAGACCATAACGTTTTACAATGCTTGACGAGTTGTAATGCCTACATGTTCTCATGCCTTGATATTGGCATGCTTAAAGCTCACAATACTTTTGTGTTGCGAGCATTAATGCTAGCATTCTTTGAAGTTGCAATACCTTCTTGCTGCAAACGTTAGTGCTGTCAAGATGGCCATTATGCGGTATAAAGGTATGTTTGCATGAAATGGTATTAATTTCACCGACTGTCATTATACTTGCATCGCTAATTGTCATCATCACCAGTATACAAGTATAGGTTAACTACAGCGAGAATAAGAAATAAGACTATTATGAAGTGCAAGATTGTAAGATGGGAACATGGTAAGTAGTGTGTCGATTTATCAATTAACTTGACTCCTCCAGGAGTCTTTTCTGTGTTGGTACATGTTGTCATTAAAAAGGGTGTCTTAATGATCTTAATCAAATGCCATCAACATATCACCGTTTTAATTTGACTTTTTGATGGCATTCAATTGTTATATGGCATGAGTGCATATAGTGATAAGTACTAGAATGTTTTCATTCAACTAGATTTCATGTGCAATATATGACTTACAATTACTAAGGTTAAGTAATGGTATTCTAGTGTGTAAAATAAGCTGAGATCCATTTTTATTGCACTTAATCTTCTTTATCACATAAATGCTTCCATTGTTATGAGGATTTAAAAGTTATAAAACTTGAACACGTTGCTTTGAATTTCGAACAGGCAGTTTACTTTAGATCGATTTCTTCCCTATTTAAAGGACAAGAAATATTAAGAGAAGCCGCGAGGAACATCGGGCAAGCTGAAAGATTTTTAATTTCCTACTCCAGTTGTCTTTGTATAGCCCAGAGATAATATTTCAACTAATAATAAATAAAGGAAATAAAGCCCTGCGATGAATGAGTAGTAAACGAGTTAAGAGAATTCAGGGGCATTGTGCTCTGTTTCACTGCGCCGCTACTGGTGAGTGTTGTTTTCTCGAAAGAAATTGATCATCATCATGATCTGTAGGTTGCATCAATGAAATGCTACATGCGTGAACAAGCTCTTTCTCCTCTGTAACAGCTGAGTTCAAAGATTTGACCGATGAATTAGCAAACAATAGTGTAGCTAACGCGTTCCTTTTCGCCTGTTCGTCTTAACAGATCATGACATAATAACATTGTGGCTTTGACGAAAAAAATAAGGTAAAAAAAGCCAACCTAGTAAAAGAATTCTATTGTTGAAAGGGGTGACAAAAATAATGTTTCAGTAACTCGTTCACAAGCACAGGTGAGAAAGGTTGTTATGACAAGAATTGTTCTGAGGTGATAAAGGCTAGAATGGAACTGTTAATACACACATCGCTGTAATATCTATTCTAAATGGACTAACAAAGGCATGTCATCATTTATTCTGTATTATAACTGTCGACTTGAATAAGTAACACTTTTACGGCTTTTCCTTTACAAGGATTGTCTTTGTCAATTAAAGGGGACTTACATTTGCTTTGTCGACAATTCTATCGTCACAAAATGCTAATACAGTTAAAATACATGAACGTCTTTTGCCTGTCCAGGTAAAGAAAACAACGAAAACATTTTTCGGCTATTGTGTAAAAATAGGTGCTCCTTTTTATTACAGACATAAAGATGTCTTGAAGAGTTGTTTAAATCCGAAACAATATAAACACTTCACGGGTGAGGAAGAAACTTCCATCGAAGTTTTGTTTTGTTCATACGGCGCACTACTTTCGACTGGAGCTTATCGATGTAATGCAGATGATTACAAGCGGCAGACACTGTCTATTGATGGTAACCTGCTAAATAAAATTGGCTACCGTTATTTGTATACTTACTCCCAATTTGCAACACCATTCAAATGCTTTTTTGAAATACTATATGTGTTTCTCAATTCAGGCAAGATGAAGATTTTATGCTTTTATGATCCGTTTGATAAAGGACATAACAAGGGCTGACTGGTAATCTGCTAGGCTTGAGTCATTCACAAGGAGTTTGCGGAGTTCTATTTCCTAATAGACGGTAAACTCCTTGGGTTTGTTTTTAATTTTTGCCTTACCAGCTGCAAAGCATTTTGTTTCCTGAATTTGTCGTGAAAATAGGGAATCGAAGAAAGTATTCAAGAAATAAATACGTCAACATATTTTAAAAATGCCTGAAGCCCAAACTTCCTTAAAAATACGCGAACACAAAAAAAATGGGAGACGCTAGACTTTCATTGCTTTCATTAAAAGTATTTTGGCATCAAAACTCAAAATATCATTGTAATCAAGCTTTTGTTAACAAAGAGAAACACTACAGAAGGGATGATTGAAAATAAGTGATTAAATCAGAATCTGTCCCTTCAGAAGCTTTTAGCAGTCAAAGCAACGTGCTTTGTCTTCATGTTCGATTTTGCAAGTGACAAAAAGTATCGGCAGGACAGTGTAAAAGCACGTGGTTGATCTCTCGCCTTCTTTAATGTTGATCCTTAAGAAATCTTAAATCTTGCCTGGTACCCGTCAGTCGGTCAATTGGAAGACACTCTCTTAATCGCCTGTTTCTGTGATCCATGATTGAAGATAGTGCGTCCTTATGCTATTTTCTAGTCGAGGAGAAAGGGTCTCTATTTCCTGTCAAAATCATCATTTTCTTATGACTTGCTATCATTAGTTGATATATCATAGGAAAGTCAGAGTTTTTCTTTCCTAGACCCATTCAGCCTCGTGATTTCAACAAAATTTATAACCAAATATTTTATTTATTTTTATCAATATATCCTCAGTAACTCACTAAACTAGTAAAGTTTAACTCATCATCTCATTTTCAAAATGCAGCCGAATTTACGAGTGCTTGTAATGGTGTAACTGTCTTCATATCAACTCTCTGGAAAACCTTTATGTTACCTAAAGTATTTTTTCCGTTAAAAATAAGGTCTTAACTTCTACTCTTTAATAATTTAAAGTTGTTATTCTTATTAAGAAACTCATCACAACAACAATGTTCAATAAATGAAAAAATTGAAATACTATGATATCTTAGCATCAAGTTTAATGAAAGCCAAAGCAGTTACTTATGTAAACACTCGCAAAATGCAGTTAATTAAGGGAGGTCTATGCTTTAATTAAGATAAAATATAGCAGACATTCCTTCTTCAAAAGGGTAGCAAAATTACAACTCAAATTGTGAATAGCCTTCAAAACAATCAATTCTTATTCGCAAAAATCGCATGTTTATGTCCATCAATTGACGACTCTTTAAAATAAGGGGAATTCCGTCACTGCACTTTAAAATGGACCTCTTTCTTGTTTAATCTAAAACTGCATTGTTCAAAAATTAGTCCCTCCATCATTGGAGGTCAAAGATTATAAAAAAGTTCATCACGTATGAAGGACGGTTCATTAGGTAAATGAATCAATCATAGAGGAAATTACATAGTTAAGACATTTAAGTAATAATGAGTTCAACAAATGTTGGGATATGTACCATGGAAGATGATAACAGGGTATCAGTCACTAAATGATCAAAATATATGAAATATAATGACAGTCTACAGTACGTTATTAAGACAACGGGAGTTTGCATTTAAGTTGATGATGTATACTAGTTATTTATGGACATCAGAAGAGAACGGGAAACCGTTGATAAAATCAAAGGACAATTAAGTGAACAAGATCAAATGTTTACTAAAATAGTTTCGATTAAAATAGATTTCAGACCAATAAAGTTGCTTTAAAACATGTCGTAAATTGTAGGGATGTTGGTTTTTAAAATGTTTTTAAAGAGCATGTCGGATGAGGATAAATATTGGCGTTTCTTGACATGTTTACTGACAATTTTAGAATGAACGATATTAACTAACTACAAGGGGAATATTAGCCCTGGCATATTATAACTACCGTAATGCATTTTATATGGTCCATCAAGATTACTGAGCGTACACGATCAAAAACGATGCATGATTTAACATGATAACTGAGATCAGTAGTTTTAGTACGCTTCGAGTTCCTTTATGACTGTATAGTCAGGGATTTTTATTAGGAAATAACTATTGTTGATTAGGATTTTGTCTAACAAGAATACCCTTTGCCATTTTTGTTTTAAGGAAATCAAAGACAAAGAATTGGTAATTTTAATTTGATTCAAGGTTAAATTGGTTGAAAATTATAAAAGATCGCTGGCTGTAACAGAGATCTTTGTAAAAGAAAGCTTTGGAGTAGGAGCCTGTCACAGGGCCATAAAATGAGCTTGGATGGTGTTTTAGAAAATTAGAATGTTTCAAAGACCCTAGTTTATTGAATAAAGAGAAAAACTCGTGGTCAGATAAAATTTATTAGCTATCGCAGGTCATAATAAAGACGTTCACCGTACCACCGAGGGCTATACATGGTACATAAAAGAGGAAGCCGGTTGAGGAGAGGAAAAGGTTGACATGGGGAAGGGTACAGTTAGGATAAGGGCATATCCGTATAAAATACAAATAGTTTAGATGGAGTGGTATGAAATTTTATGAAGACCACAATAATAGCAATTGAAAACCTGAAAATTCCAAGGACTGCAGCAATATAATAAAGCAATCAAAATGTTGTCAGAGATTATGGAATGCACGAAAAGCAAGCTCACGATGAACAGTTGTGGTGGGCAACGGCAAGTGGTTGAGAGAGTATATAAACAACTGTCTGTAAAAACGAAAATTGATTGCTTTAAAATGATTACATAAAAAGGGGTGAGGGAGGGAACTCCAGACATTGGGGTAAATAGACAGAAGGTGGGAATAGATTGTGGGAAAACAGGAAAAAATTTATCATATCGACTTGATAACGTAGAAAAAGGGAACGGGATGGGCTAGCACGAAATAGGGGAATTAATTAATAAAAATCTAAGGACAGTTAATTAAATATGAAATAGTGCTCATGTCTCAATTTATGATATGAATAGCAACAATGAAATGAAGAAAGGAAAAAGAAACCATATTTCTATCCTAAATGTACCAAAACGTGAAATGATAATTCTTTAGATAAAAAAACTGAGAAAAGCTCCAAATAACGTTTCTATGTGTTTCCATTAATTAATTAAAGTGCTTAAATCATTTCTACTTTGAAACTAAAGTAAATGAATTTTCACAAAGACTGTGACGACAGAAGTTTTGTCTATAGTTTACAGCAAATCAGTGAACGAAAAGTAGAAAGGAAAGGTCCCTCATCAAGCAATCAAGCCTAAATAATAACAAATTATTTTACTTGAATTCATTGACAAGCTTCGGTTAATGATCACCTGAAGATGTTCTGTCTTTTGAATTTGATGTTTGCCTTTCCCTGTGGATAGAGTCACTTCCAGAACTAACCTACATATATGTACTTTGAGCTAAATGGATTGCATACAAACAGGAGATGTCAGAGACGTAAAATTTTTTTATTTTTTCTACAGTTGACTCCTTACTTGAATGAAAGAGCATTTCTGAGGTATTTTGTACAAAAGCGTACTTGTATATCGATAATGAATTTTTATGTACGAAAATGTCGTAAAGGATCACTTTTTGTTAAAAGTAGGCGACGGAATAATTGTTGTGTCTCCGACTTATTACCTATAAATAGTGCAGAAGTTTCAAAATTACATGAGATGCCCCCCAATGTTAACTAACCTCTTGGATTATCCAAAATATCTGTAGACATGAATATGAAAATCGTTTTAATCAGAAATAAATACATTTAAAACCAAAAGTTAAAACCAAAGTTAGCTTCTACATGGAACTTCTCCCAACACGTTTATCCTGACACCAAAAGCTTGTCAAGATACCTGTCAAGAGGCTCCTGTGAATTTTAGATTCGCATATTCTTTGCTATGGTCTCGACAATGCTGTAGTGTTAATTGCAAAGATAGGCAAAAGTGTTAAAAGGCTTCAGCAGAAAAATAAGTTACTTAGACAGATTAGTTATCTACCTAAACCTATGCACGTAAAGTACATGATCTGCATAGATGAATTGAATAAATGAATAGATTGGGTACCAAATACTTGAAATATTCCTCACAAAACATTTGCTCAAGGAACGACAATTTCTTGTGTACTGGCTTTTATGTGTGAGCGTAGTAAGTTAGAGTTCACCCGGGTCCCTCTTTAATGCAGTTAAGGTAGAAATGTCCCTTAGTTTTTCAATTGCCTTAAAACTGACACAACGTCGAACTTTGTGCGTTTGTTCGTCGAACAATTAAGTGATTAAGACTCGACATAAGGCAACTGCAAATGAATAAAAGCCTCACTTTATATAAATAGGTATTCTATGCAGCTTATATATTAGTATTGTGTAAAGCAGGATTTATGAACAAATCGTTGAGTCAATCAAGATATGTTCAGGTATAGTCTATAATCGTAAATTAAACTGACGCCGGTATTCTACACAAATCACAATACCATTAGCAGGAAAACAATCTTATGATTGCAAGGAAATCATTTTGTGAAATAGCTTCGAAATCCATTACAATAAGGATGGAAAAGGAAAATGAGAGACGCTCTGAATCTGCAGCTCATGAGAACAGTTGACAAATACTAAAAAGTTAAATCAACAGGTCGCGTGCTCAGTAACCTGCGTCTGTGAGGCAATCGTTGCAAAATTGTGAGAGTTAATTTGCATTCATTTGCATTAAACCTCGCATGGTACAGGTTTCTGCGTTCACTTCCAGGGACTATGGGGTAGACTATGGCTAACAAAAAAACTGTAATCCTTTCTCTAAGTGTTAAAAATCTTGTAGATGAGTAACTGACTTATTCACGAACATTATATTTCAACCAATTACCCCTTCGATCCTCATTTACATGGTATCAACATCAAAGATGATCTCCCTTTGCAAGTTACACAAGTGTAATTCATGCAAGGCTAAAGCCAATTTAATGCATTCAGTAGTTAATGATGAGCAGCTAAAATGCAGTCGAAACTCCGACGTTGCATCACCCATCATATCCAATTAACAACCGATAAAAAACAATTCAACGGTGCAAGTGACAAATACAATTACATATCTAAACTAAGTACAAAAATGAAACCAACGATACAACGTCGAATTGTCCAGCTGTAAGGCCAAGTTAAATTATCATATTTCTGCCGTGTCGGATCAAATAAAGTTTTATTCACCATTTGTATGACTCAATGTGGCAGTGCGAATTATAGTCGTATTTAATTAACACGTACTCATTTTCTGGAGAAAGAATTTAGCTCGACACAGAAGAGATTCGATGTTTAAATGTGGCCTAAGATCCTAGTCAAGCTACCTCAGATAAATTGCGGATTGGTTTATATGCATACTCTGATAAATTTGTTCAACTTGATATTGGGTCTGGTTGAGTGAATTATTGTTTCCTTGTTCTATATACAGTAATGTCTACCAACAAAGAATTGTTTTCATACTTTAGACACTTTGCGCTCTGCATTTTGAGCTGAAAATTGTTCCCTTTGCGCTGAATTTAAAGACACAATGAACAACTTGGCAATAAGGCGTGCATCAAAATGAAAATGCAAAACGTTATTTATGTCTCTCACTATGGTCTCACAAAAAATTAATAACGAAGATTTACACGAAAGATTACTGTAAGTTTCCTTATGAAAGTGTGAACTTTTTTGCTCAAACATGGTCAGTGGCAAAGCCAAAGGTCATGGTGGTCTTGCCCAGTACGACCAAAAATTTTCAAATTCTAACTTTTTTCACTAACAATAAATTGACAAAACTAAATGCAGCTGATCCCCCAAATTATCAAATTCAAACAAGCAGTTTTATGTAGACATGCAAGACCAGCATCCAGTGTTTGCTCTTGCCGTTTGATTTGCTTACCTTGTAGTTAGTGGTGGCCTATGATTTTGGACACTCTGGCTTTGGCCGTGCCCCTAATAAAAGGCATGACCTGACAATAGGTTTTAGTTTGCTTCGGCGATTCCAATGGCTTAAATACAATCATCCCGTGATGAATGGGCAAATCGTGCTCATAGCTGATGACATGACCTAGAGAACTGAGAGCTGAGTGATATGAACTGTCCCCGTTGTGCTTTGCCTTGGACAATTGAAGATACCTAATATTGTTTATTATGAGCATGTTGCTGATTGTAAAGATCTTTAGAGAGCAGTACCCCTGTTCTGTCTTGTAATGGATGATTTTCTATACCATGTTTCCATCACAAACGTCATATTGGTGATATCTGTTGCTTACATCCTGCAATTTCTATGTTGCCAAGATGCCGGGGCAGAGGGGGTCCTTCTGCCCCAAGATTGGAAACTCAAGCACTGAGCAAACCCCTGACGAAGGGCTTGTGCTTAGCTCAATGATAATTGCCATAGAGGACAGATTTACCGAGCAACTGGAAATATAGTTACACTGAATGTCGCTTATGTATAAATTTATTTAGATTTAAGAATATATCTGTTGAATTGATATTTCCTGATTGTAAACTCAACTTGTCAAAAGTGATCCTTAGCTAATTCCACATTTCGGTACCACGTTTGATATCACTTGGATGTCCATTATCTCTATGAACTTTAAGCTGAAAACTTCCTGTTCCCTCCTTTGCTTCTATTTTTGTTGTTTAAACACTCTCCTTGTTTGAAAATCAAAGGGAAAATGTTGCAGCAACTTCTTTCTAAACGTTCACAACCTAAGCTTTGAGTGCCTTTCGAGTCATTCGTTTACCAATTATGTGAAGTTTTCTCACTCTGCTGTCATTTCAACAACTGTTTCTCCCATTGTATGTTGTCAAATAGCAATGTCTACGAGCTGAAAGTTTTCATCAAAAATATTTGCTTTTGGATGCCTCCAATTTTTGAAATTTTGGCGAGCAGTACCGTGTTTCTTCGACTATCTGTCCCTCGATTAACATGTATAGATGTTATAAAGATTTGAAACATCAATAAAATTTCCTCATGGTTTTTGAGTTTTTTATTTTTAAAGCAAATGAACCATTTTCGATTATCCCCCTTTTCCTGCCAGGATTAGTCCCACTTTGGCAAGATAACCGAGGTCGAACTGCAATGGGCACGACCAGTCAAAGTGACTTAGCTTCGCCACTGAACTTTGTGTCATCTTTCAGAACATTAAGAAATGAAAACAAAGAAGAAGTGTGTGCAGAGTGTAGAGATTGGTAGGGTTACACATTGGGTAAGAGGAGATAACAATGATGCAAAACACCTATTCCTAATATAGACAACCAACTATTGAACTGAAACAACCAAATCATCATTGAATAATTGGACGCACATGCAAAATGTTCACGTATAATTGGATGTGTTGTTATCTATACAAAGCACAGTAAAATCCTGGGAACGATTTTAGGCCTGGGAACGACGTTTTGGTTGGCTTATAACAAGCTGTGCCTATAACCCTATAGGCTTATGAACGGAAAGGATTTTGTGACTGCGAAAATGAAGTTTTTCAATAAGAAAAATATAACTGAGAACGAGTTATTGATAAACTCTACATGCAAGAGTTAACATGTTTACTGTAACATGTGTAGGCCTGGAGATTTGTATGTTAATAACTTAAGCCAGAGAATAAACGAAGCCAGAAGAATGCTGTATATGTGTTAGCAAAAGTAGCAACAGTCCAACATATTTCAGAGACGTTGTAGTAGAAGCAATCGTAGCAATCAAAGTTAACCAAATCCCCCTTGGATACGTTGACAAGACAATAGGTTCGAACTGGCGACATTACAATTTTAGTTACCTACGTAAACTATGAAATGAAAAAGAAAATAAGTTAAGAAAAGTCGCGGAAGCAGTATAGATATTATAACTATTTTAGATACTATAGCTTTATAATATGTTTCATGAAAATACACATTTCCATATTCAATGTTGCCTAATACCATCTCTGGGATGCGGGATTGTGTGTTTTCATCCAAAAGGGGTCATAACCGAGAGAGAATTGTTTGTTTTTAATTTGATGGGCTTACAAAGTGTACTCTTTGGGAACCTAATTATGAGGGTCTGGAATAGGGTGGGTTGACATTCTTTTATTTTTCATTTACCGGCAAGTTGGAACAAGTGTCGGAGTTTCATAATTTTTTATATGATTGATTAACGTGTCGTTCGAAAAAAAACTTCGTAGTATAGTGTGTCTTGTGGTAATATGGAGAGGAAAAATAAAGAAATTCGCTTCAATAGAAACCCAAAATTTAATAAGTGAGGTTGTTGGAATAAGAGCGAGGGGATGGAAAAGAGGACTCGGGATTTTGAAAATTGTATTGCGAGTATTTAGACGGAGTAGACCATCCCAGGCACCGCCCATCATAGGCGGCTTTCCACCTCTCATTTATCTCCAAATCCCACTTTAGCTCTCATTCACACCAGAAAGCTTTAGTATTACTGCCACTAAGGAAGAACAGAGAACACCTTAGCGAATGCTGTTATCGAAGGGAAGATTGAAGAAGTAAGAACTAGAGGAAGGACACAGAGACAATGGTTGGATGATCTAAAGGAGTGTTAGGACTAACACATGCACAGATGAAAGCAGCGACCATGAGTAGAGAACACTGTAGGGTGCACCCACGGCCAAATGACTATGATTCAGCAACAACAACAACAACAACAACAGCAGCAACAACAACAACAACAAAGTACTAAGATAATCCCGTTTTTTTCTTGTAGCTTGGACTTTTCTCTTTGCTGGACATTGTTGAAAAGCTAGGAAAGAACTAGGTATCGACCGTTTATTTTTGGTTGCTGCCATGGTAAAAGACGAGTTGGTAAATCACTACTTACATTGATCATTCCTGTCGAAACACTACATGCCTCCCAGAAGACCTTTCTACTTTAATGAAGGACAGGAATGGCTGACATGATAGGCTTCATGTCCGAGCACGCTCGCCCTGACAACAGAACTAAACCAATCAAGACCTTTTTTGTTTTGATGGTATATCAATGCAATTCTGTCATTGTGCCATTTCATCCATAGTTCAACTTATGAATATCAATTGCCTCTAAAGAATGTACTGAGTTTTTAAATTTAGCTCAAAGCAGAAATAAATGCCAGTTAGTATTTCTTGGATATTTCAATATTCATAGTCGGTTGTTTTTAATTCAAGGAGCAGGTTTATTATAGAAAATCTTATCATCATGTCTGGTAATGCTATCTATATGTTGATTAGTAGTAATAGTTGAATAAATTATAAACTGTTGTTGCTGATGTTGACCAAAGTATGTGATGTTTGATGTCAAAATAGATAATTAACGATTTTACAGAGTGATCCATTTACACCTCAAAAGAGAGGCTAACACATAGCTTAACAAAGTGATGTGATAACGACCTTCTATTGTTAGCTCAGTACAATAAAGTAACATAAGGGATGGAAAAAATCTATTGCAGCCAGTACCATATAGTGAGTGCGTGAGTTTGGGTCAACACAAATGTATCACAAAGCAAGTATTGTGACGGTCTGCTCCTAAATATTAAGTGATAAAATTCGAAGTTGAAAGAGAATAAAGGTTTTTGACAGGTAAATAAATCGAGAGAATGAAAGTTTGCTGTAATAAGTGACACTTATAGTAGAAATGATTGCAAATGGGTTGTTTGATATTAGAACTACAAGTGAAGGATAAGTCACACTGTTTAGGCGAGAGAAAGTGTTGACTAGCTTGTGTTAAGGAGAGACCATTATAGTTGCACATTAGAACTACAAGTGAAGGATAAGACACACTGTTTAAGCGAGAGAAAGAGTTTGCTAGCTTGTGTTAAGGAGAGACCATTATAGTTGTACATTAGAACTACAAGCGAAGGATAAGTCACACTGTTTAGGCAAGAGAAAATGTTGACTAGCTTGTGTTAAGGAGAGACCATTATAGTTGCACATTAGAACTACAAGTGAATGATAAGTCACACTGTTTAGGCGAGAGAAAGTGTTGACTAGCTTGTGTTAAGGAGAGACCATTATAGTTGCACATTCGTTGCTGTACAAAGCATACATTACATCCAAGGGATTGCAATATCCTTTGATTATAAGGACAATATCAATTATGTCAGCTACCTTAACGTTTAGGAAATATAATACCAGAAGGCTTTAAAATGACTATCTTAATTGCAATGTAAAACTATATTGTTGCCTAACAATTTAACACCTCTATTGATGTTAATGACACAAAGGAACAAAATGATTTACATGATAATAGCACAAATTGACTAGAACCAGACTCAAGTGATAGGAGTGACAAAAGAATGCCCCGAGCTTTACGATTTCAATACGAAACGAAACATAACGAAAAACTCAAGACTTACGTATACTTTTCTTATTTCATTTGCATATGTTCATCATGCACACTATATAACACGAGTAAATCCTTTCTCATTCTGGTTAAAAGTTAATAGCTTTCACCAGTCAAGATCTACTAGTCCTACCTTTATCGAATATTTGACGCAATGCGCAAATAATAGGAATATATTATAAAGCTATCAAATATGCCAGAAGTTGAAGGTCGATCCAACCGTGAAAGGTTTTTTGTCTGCAAGCTTTCCTCGGTAGCGTCCTAACGCTACTAAAATGCAAATGGTATTGCTGGTTATATATGTGTGGCGCGTACAGGATGCCTAAGCAAGATGTACCGTCGTAAGCCAAGATGAATACGACAATATACCGAATGACGACTACTGATGCAGCAAAATGTATATAACATAGATCATTGTAGTAATAGAAAGGTTAAAAGTACGGCTAGCCCGTCTGAGGAGTAAGACATCTTATCTCAATATACGGTATAACAATAGCAATATAGAACATGACGAAGCTAAGAATGTCCTCTTCAGTAATGTCAAGACGAGAAAAACAATGCAAACAAATGGGATGGAATGTGCAATTAAAAAACAATTCGAACATATATTTGAAACATAGACGTAAGTATCCATTCCTCTGGTTTAGAAAGAAATGGTTGAAAATAACATCATACTAATAATATATGGTTGATTATGACTACTCGCTTAACAAAAGCTTGTAACCCTATAAATGAAAAACTTCGATCAAGACCTAATGAACTAAAACATAACGAATTTCATGAACACGAAAACAACAAATAATCCCCTTTGACGTTTATTTGAGTAATACTCTGGTCGGTGTTTCTCTTGTTACTATTGTTTAAAGACCAAGGTGGTACGATTAGTCTTTTTCAGTTCTGTTTTCTGACATTTTCCTGTTTTCTAATAATCTGCCTTTCTTACGGTGTGATCAGGGCTTCATAGTCAATTCTCTTTAGCTCTCTAACAATGGCTGCCAGAATGAAATCCATATTTTGTCATTGACCAATGAAGCATGAAAAAGATGCAAATAATAGCGACACTTGGTTGATTTATCTTTTTAGACAGAAATAGTGCTTCACTTGCATATGCCACGTTCAGTATAAACCCTTTTGCTTAAAGAAGTAGTAATATTTTTATGTCGCCAAGTTCAAAAATGTGCACGGACTTGCAATGTTTTTGCAACGATTGCTTATTATGATCACTAGAATCTACGCTAGAGCATGTTGTTTCTATTTGTTGCATTCACTTACGTTTTCCTAACCTACCTTTTATTTTCTGGATTTGTATCCCTTGATTAGTAGCGTGGAGTCGTTCTCCTGATCTCGGCTCTTACTCAGCCGCCACTTACCACAAACAATCCCAACAGCATCCTATTCAGGTTAAAGTTCCGTGGTGATTATGTAATTCCTATTGGTTTAGACACATTGTGAAAGCATGCAATCTTAAGATCACCAGCTCGGCATAGTAAAATTAGCTGCAACATGGCTTTACTAGCAAATACAAAGTGGAAAAAAGAATTTTAGTACATGGCCTTGCTCTGCTTTGGCGAATGTGCCCTCCAAATATACCAGCCATAATAAGACAGGTCTTCGATGTCTTGAAAGTTATTCTGGGTTTTAATTTTGCGGGTGATTCTACATAGTGCCACCATCCGTTTAACTTAGCAATCATTTAGTACCATTTCATCCGTATGGCAATTGCACCCTCCCAACGTTTCATGTCAGTGCTGGTACCAGTTTAAGGTTAGGAAGCAACATCGTTCGGGATGCTAGCAACTAAAATGACAAACTGTTGATGGAGAAATTGAAAACCCGATACAAGGCACCACATTTGTCTACTAATTGGACGAAGAATTTCTTCGAAGGGAAAGACACTTTATATCGAATCTGTTATCAAAAACCAAACAAAGCAGCGAGTAAAAATAAAAGTAACAACAACGTGGAAATAGATAGGAGGAATGGAATATTTTCGTTACAAAGGCGGTAAAGTTTTAACTCTTTTCGTTGTTATAATAATATAAGTGACGTGAAGTAATTACTTCTAAATGTCATCTGTAAGACGTAATCTTGCAAATTGAGCGCTAATTGATACTTGCATGGAATGAAAAGTTTTCTTTCCCAATTCACTTTCCGTTAATCTCAATGTATAGACCAACGCAAGGAGACCAACGCAAGGAGACCAACGCAAGGAGATCCACCGAGGACAGCACAATAAGAAAAGTAGAAGATTGGTTATTGAGAGAAAGTTTGCTGATGTTGCCCTTATCTAATTCAAAATTGCATGTATTCTCGCCTTTATGTTACATCATTGCCCAAAGCGAACTAGTAATTAAGGATATGATATCTTGGTTCAGAGTTTGATTTCTATTCATACTATGACGTATAAAGCCATTTCCTTGACAAGTCTACAAAATGTCACTTGTATAAGCCGAGACACTAAACAGCTGATTGACACAGATGGACCTCAAAGTTATTTGGAAAGAACAGAGCAAGCAAATGTAATAGTTCAAACTATGTGCAATAAAGCAATTCAGTTACATGTAGTGTCAACCGGTATATTATGCTTCTGTTATTTGATATAATAACTTAACTATAATAAAAGTATGTTATTTGTGACTTATTCGGACCCAAAGACGTAGAAATACAGCTCATGGCAGTCTGCCAAGAAACATGCAAATTCCATATCAACAAACAATAAAATAAACAATTTGTAAGTTGAACGCCCTTTTGAAAGAGAGAAAGACTAATCCGTGACGAATCTTTCTCTTCCTTATCAGGAATTTAAAAATACAAAGTTTTTGATTATCTGTTATCCTCACAGTACTACATTATTGAAATTCGTACCATCTGATGATGTGCTTCACAATACTCGTAAGTACATTGAAAAAAATCCAACTTCCAAAATCAAATAAAGCTCCATGGAAGGTTGGATGACTTGAGTGATTGACTAATTAATGGAGATTTTAAGTTTCCATCCTTACAAATTAAGAATGGCCGAAGTAGTGCGACCCAGTTTCCTCAGTTTGTCGCAGTCGTACACAGTTACTCCTCTCTTCAACAAATTACTGACAATTAGCAAATCTTGCGACTCTTAATCTTACATTCTTTAAGTTGAATTAGGGTAACAGTCTGAGAATACAATGTCTACACGTCATTAGTACGTCGTGCACTTTGCCAACTCATGCGTTGGTACTATTTCTTTAAAAATGATACTTTGAAATTGATGTAGAGCTTCCTTCTTGTGGCTTATTGGATAGTCTGACTTGGCGGTATCGCTTATCAAAAATATCATATGGTTGATTTGGTGAGGAAACTGAAAAACGTGGTCTGATTTTGATAAAAAAAGTAATAGCATATAAATATGGACTGAGTAGATAGTATCAAGAAAACGTAAATGGATATCGCAGTTAAGATATCACGTTCTTAAAGCAAACTTGCATATAGGTTTTCAGCAAATTCGAGGAAAAAGTTCTAGGAATTGCATCAAGAGGAAACAAATGGACATCAGAGGAGATCATCATGAATCAAAGATGTGTGGGATGATTGTTTATTATGTGCAACAGCAAAGAAATAGGTTATCATTATGTGACTGTGAGTTAAAACAACTAAATATGAGTTAATTCAATTGCATCAGTTATATTATAGGTTCAAACTGAAAGGCATCATACGTTTCCGATTAATATTTAGAATTTCGATGAATAGGATACGAGGAATTACTCAGGAATATGAATCTGAGTATCTATCAGTTTAAAAAACATAAACAACTGCTCTGATTTTATCCATTAAGAATGAAAACATGCTTGACTTTGAAGACTATCGTGCATTCAATATGTTAAATCTCATAGTATATTACAACTACCCCGCCAGCTGAAAATAGATTGTTGATTATCATCGTCATCAAAATACGGAAGTACTGCTTTTAATAAAAACAAAAATAAACCAACTTTGTAATGATCAACTATGGACCTTAAAGTAAAATACGATGTTATATAGCATTAAAAGAGCTAACAATATTGTTTCTTTTTTTCTTTGCTTTAATTAATGCATTCCTTTTACCATAATGAACTGAATTTGCAGATGACGATTGGCTGACATAATATTTACTTTTGACCTTGGGCTCCATGCGAAAAAATAAAAGTAAATTGATATTACCAACTTGATGCTTACAAAACACAGTCTGTCGTCCATAGAATCAAAGTCAACACAAAAACAGCGCGAATGTGGACAACTTTCTTTCGATTAGCTCTCGTTACACAGGTTTATGAAATGCAAGCGTAATTTCATGCAAATCAGTGCAGAACAGAGGTTCTAGAATCGTGCAGTAGCTCTGTTACCCACGCTGTTCTCCCTTTGGCCATTTACAGTTCTTGTCTGATGCGTATCACGTGGATTTAAAAAGGTGTCTGTCAACCATGTCTCCTCTCAAAAGTACGAGTTTGTTCTCGTTCCACCTCACTAGTGTTTTTTGTACGATGATGTCACCAATGAGTGAAATTGAACAATCACATGGGTGTGCAGGTCAAGGAGGAAAAAAGAGAACATTCAGTTTGTAAGCAAAAGCGAATTAACGATCCACCTGTTGTGGGGAATAGACATCCATGCCATTACAATATGGTGTAAGGAAGGGCTATTAGGCTTTTCACTGTCAAACAAATAACTACTGGCATAAAACAAAAGGCATTTGCTCTTGCGAAATCAATGTTGGATGATGTGTCTCTTTTATTGTTACGTTTTGTAAACATCCACCTGACTGATATCAAAAGAGAATGAGCGATAACGTTCAGCTGAAATCTTCACGCGTGGGAAAAATTTAGGACAGTACTACGAAAAGTATATTACTTTCTGGTCAACGTTAACCCATTACTCTCAAAATATTACAAAAACACGCGCAAAAAAATCTTTTCTCTCTAATGTTTAGGTATTTTAAATTATGGTAACGAAGAGGATGTATCCTGTTACTATTGTCTTCTTCTATTCGGTTCTCTTATTGATTAAAAACTAGTTTACAATTCAAAAGCAGATAACGTGTCACAAGTGAAATTTGTTAGCCGGATTATATAAACTATGTACCAATATAGTTAAGAGGCTAATCCAAACTCTATCTTAATTCAAGACAAATAATCCCCGAATATCTTCTTATTGTTCTCTTTACGTTAATGGCATACAATTCAGTCTTCCAGTGATAATGAACTTTTGAGCCGTTTGCAAACGCATGGTCCCACGATATCTTCCTCAAGTTGGAAAATTGAACAATTCTCAAGATCTCCATGGAAATTCCACTTGGACAATAAGGAATGCAAGGAAGCATTCAGATGAAAATTTCTTTGCTAGACACGTGGTAACATTGTCGATATTACAGAGAGATTTTGAAGAAATGAATTTGAACAATCTAATTGTGGTAAAAACCTTAAAGTTAGCCTTGAAAATTTGCGATATTGCGCTAATAACACTCTTCGAAGTATGAATCGTCAGAAAGGAAAGTATATGTATATGAAGAAACAAAACATTATTTGAAGAGTCCAAGTGAAAAAACCAAGTCTATCTGACTACATAGTGCTGGTTTTCTTGTTTTAATGTAGACATACTCCAATACACGTAGATGAAAGGACGATCTAGCTGTGCTAATTATCCGAAAATTCTCGTCCTTGTACATTTTGACGCATTCTGAATTTTCTAGTAAGTGTTAGCCTCTGGCAGAATCGCAGGTTTTGGTTGTCATACTTGCTTTGCAAGCGCGAGATGGCTGTTGTCTGGGACGAATTGATGCTTGGCGCACAGTGGCTGAAACATGTTGTTTGATCCTCTCACCCAGTCTTTCAGAAGTACGACCTACATACTGAGCTTCACATCGGCACAAAAATTCACATACTACTAAGCTTTTTTGTGTAGTAGGTACACAATCCTTGTGAATGGATGGCAAGATCTTCCTAGTCGTGAAAAGAATTCTTGGACTGACAGCAGAGAAACACTTAACTACAGCTTTTTTAATCAGTGTTTCTATTCAGATAGAAACATTGCCTAGTCAAGGAAGTTTTAACGAGAATTTTTGAAAAATTGTCACATCTAGATCGTCCTTTTATCTAGATGTACTGGCGTCTGTCTACAGTAAAACAAGAAAACCTGTACTGCGTAGACAGAATGAGTTCCTTTTTTCGCTTGGACTCTTCCAATAATGCTTTGTTTCTTCATTTTCTCTTTGTTTCTTTTTCCTTTCTTGTTTAAGATTTGCTATTTTCGATATATGTTTCATAAAAGGCTTCCATATATCTAAATTTTCCTTTCTGAAGTTTCAAGAGTGTCAGATATAAAAAGCTTTTAAGTATGTTTTCAGCGCAATGTCGCAAATTTTCAAGACGATTTTCAATAAATGAATTCCTTGAAATTCCTTGATAAGATTCAATTACGGAAAGCTCGTGTACACAAGGACAGTGATTGATAGCCACCTAGTTCATATCAATTTATACAAAATTAATATCTTTTTCACGAGGTGTCTTCATTCTTATCCCAATATATTTCCGTATATCATTCCTCATGAGGTAGAGGGGGATCCTTAATTCTACTATATTAATGCCTTGCTGATGTAAACTATGCACTTACTAATACATCATTATACGAATATGTCTGATGAGAGATCTGGCAGAGGTGAAAGCTGAAACATAAATAAGGGATTGCCTACCATTGAATCTCAGTTCAATATATCAAGGCACGATGGTTTAAATGAGAGCATTTAAGGCGGGCAATTAATTTTCTCTCGATTCCTGAGCTCTATAGTAACCCCATTGTTGCCCCATGCCACGTCGAGCTCTATACTAGCCCCGTATAGTATAAGCAAATCGCAGAAAAAACATTTCGTCGTCCATATTCCGCATTAGGCAATTGACTAACAATTCGATTGTTAGATAAAGAAATGTGCTTGTTTAAGTAATTACCTTCATGGGCCATATCTTTTCTCTAGGCCTTTGTTAACTATCAGAAATAGCCTTGGTTTCGAGCAAAAGAGAATGCCATCACCAGATGTAACTATAGTCTGGTTGGTATCTTTCAAACTTAACCATTACAGCTCGTGTGGATTTATTCTGACGAGAACAATGTCAGCAGTGTAGTAATGCGCTTTATTATAGACTATATCTGATATTACGATTATAATGAAGAATGTCAACTAGTCTCTAGCCTTTCCTCTACACAACTAACAAAATAATCCAAAATAATAAACTTGCATATTTTATACTGCATCATGTGACTTGAGTTGTACGATGAAAATCATTAAGGTGGCCTATAACGGAATCGCATGCTTTTGTTGGGACTCATTTTGTCTCAAAGCAAAAATGACTGCCAAAACAAGCGATTCTGCCCTTGGCGAACATTTACTAGAAAATACAGAAAATGCCAAAATGTATAAGCACGAGAATTTTGGGATAATTAGCACAGCTAGCTCGTCCTTTCATCTACGTGTATTTGAGTCTGTCTACATTAAAACAACAAAACCAGTACTCTGTAGGCAGAAAGACGTCATTTTTCCACTTGGACTCTTCAAATAATGTTTTGTTTCTTCATTTTCTCTTTCTTTATTTCCTTTCTTGTTTATGATTGGCTAGTTTTGCTACATGTTTC
>JANTCA010038594.1:0-20052 GCA_024741275.1 Chironex yamaguchii
AGTTTTATTTATATATATATATATATATATATATATACATATATATGTACATATATTTATAATTTAGAAAGCGCCAAAATGTACTGTGACAAGAATTTTTGGGTAATTGAACATGTGTACTCAGGAGTGTTATACAGCTAGATCGTCCTTTCAAGTGTATTGTCTACATTAAAGCAAGAAAACCAGTACTCTGTAGGCAGAAAGAGTTGGATTTTTTTTACTTGAGACTCTTCCAATAATGCTTTGCTTCTTCACTTTCTCTTTCTTTTTCTTTTTTTGTTGATGATTGGTTAGTTTCCATACATGTACCATATATCTATACTTTCCTTTCTGGCGATTCATGCTCTGAAGATTGTCAGTCAAAAAAGCTTTTTAAGTATGTTTTCAGCGAAACTTTGCAAATGTTCAAGGTTATTTTCAAGTTTTAAAGCACAAACAGATTGTTCATGTATTTATATTGAGCATAAGTACAAATATATGTATTAGTTCATTGTTATATTTTAGTGCAGTAATGTATAACATTTGATGGGACATGACCATTAAAATTTTATGGCTACCTTATTCCTATGTTAATGACTATGCCTTGGCAACTAGGAACCACTTATGTGTGTGCTTGTGTTACTAAGTTTTTGGGTGTAAAATCCATTGCCCTTGAAATTGTTAGATTTAAAATTTCCAAAGTGTTCGTTATTGCATTTATTATGTTTGATTTCCAGGGACGACCTGGTCCAAGGGGTAAGGATGGAAAAGTTGGAAAAGTAGGAGCACCAGGCCCCGCTGGACCACCAGGTGGAGCTGGAGGCACTGGACCAGGAGAAGTTGCGGAACCTCGACCTGTTGGACCAGTAAGCTTTGACATTTTAAGCATACACAAACAATAAAATTGTTGATTTAGACTTTTATTTGTCATTTGCACACAAAAACCAACCTCAATAGTAAAAAGAAAGGTGGATTCTTTTGGTATCTATATAAATATAAACTGTGTAACATGTTAGCAAACTAGAATGTGAAGAGTACTTTTGTTACTGAAATATTGCAAGTTTGAAAGTGGACTCTCTTGAAATGATTTACATTAACTATGCTAGATAAAGATTTCTCAGAAACTTTGGCATGTGAAAATTAAGTGAAGCATATGACCAAGAAAATTTAAATTTCTTTCCATTGAACTGTCAAAACAACAGAGACAGTATCGGAGTATGTAATTGGAGCATTAGCCAAGCCAGAGTAGTCAACAAACTGTAGTTTGTCTATTGCAGCCTGTTCTCATTGGACGACCACTTTTTTAACACAATCTATAAGATAAGACAAATTTATGTGCAGGTTGTAAGTTATTTAGTTGGAGCATTTTTATGACTTGGACAACAGAAGGCCATGATTTATTTGATTGATGGATTATGAAAGTATCGTTTATTTCAAATACAAAGAGGGATGCCACAAGTCTTCAGTATACATGATTCTGATTCCTTAGTGGAGAGATGGAATTGGGATGTAATAATGACAATGTGTAATTGATAATGTAATTTGCCTTGCATGTTTCACTGGACTATAGGGAACTCATAGGTGTTGATTATAGTGAAACAAAGTTTAAAGCAAAAGGTGTAGGATAACTTATTGACTTATGCTATTTTCCTGCTGATTAGGAAGAGGAAAAAGGACCTGGTGCTGGTGGACTTGGTACCGGAGGTGCAGGAGAAAGAACTCTGCCACCAGTTGGTCCCCCTGTAAGTATAACTGCAGACAATGTTATTGAACTAAATTTTCTTTGTAAAAATTATGTTATGCTTTGTCAGTCTTTTTTGGGAAGAAAACAATGCCTGTGCAGCAAAACTCACAGGTAAATTAATTTGTACATGCACTTTGCATGGATAGTTAATTAAAGTTTTAGAAAGGCAGCAGTTAAGGAATGATAAGTATATATATTTCAGATAAGATAATCATGTAAGATAATCACACTGCCAATAAAATGAAAATCATAATTGATATGTTAGTGTCTATAAAATGCCTTCTTGTAAGCAACTACCTAACAGTTTCTTTGTCACTAAACCCCAACATGCAAGTGTCTGATTCGTCTGAACTATCAGTGTCAACAGGACAAATGTCTTATGTTTGGTCATGAACATCAGTATAGATGATAACAACCTTTTTCGATACATTTGAGGTCATTGAACAGCTGGATATGTTGAACATCAGAGTACTGCTTAAGTTTAGCAAAATTGCATGTTGCTTGTGCAATAAAAAGTACTCGTGACTCGATTTGGATGTGTGCCTACTTACATGTGTGTATGCAATCACATGCATCAAACAACAAGGCTTGCTTTGCTATAGTAACCAGTTTTCTGATAAATATGAAATCTAGTGCCAATAGGCAGATGATGACAATATAGGAATGCCTCTCATCCAAATAAGTTGTTGATTGCATTTTTGAAAAATGTTGTCTTATAGTTTGCAGAGCATATTGCATCTGATTAGTTGATCTTCCTGAAAGTAAAGGGCATATGCAGTTTTTGTCATTGGGAAATGACTATGCCTAAATTAATGTGTGTAAGCCACATCCATAGTAACTTTTGTGTCTTTGATTCACAAAACATGCAGGGAGGTAAAAAACAATGCCTAAATAGCCAAATCATGCATGGGATTAATTGCTCACATTATTGGCTCCATGCTTGTGTGTGCCTGTACAATCATATATATTAAACAGTGATGACTGATGTGTCAGATTTTGTCGTATTTGTGGTAGTTGATTCAATGGAAAAAGTTCTTGTGTACCTAAAATATTTATTGCAAGTTGTTAATTTGTTAATAGGGTTTTTCTTGACCCCCTGAAAGATATTTTCCTTTATATGTTTCATTTGTTCATATTCTTGAATATATATTGAGATTGCTTATGTATATTATGTTTGTTAATCTGTTTGTATTATTACAATTATTTATGCAGTCATTTATGTACTTTCCTTGCTTTTAGGGACCTGCAGGAGCACAAGGAAGAACTGGGCCTAGAGGACCATATGTATGTTTTTTGTTGCCTTATTTTTAGGTGTCTGAAATTTGAAACATTAGGACTTTTTGACTTACTGTTTTGTTATATACTGTGGAACTAAAAAAGTTCCATCTATTTTTCATAGTCTAGTTTTGATCATGTAATGTTTATTTATATCCTGGTCACTAAGCTTTGTAATCTGTGCATTGAAGAAATTTTATTCAAAACCTTGTTCACATGTAAATGGTAGTTATACCATACAGTCCTAGATGGAGGATGCATCTTATCCAGGAGAAGAAATGGTTGTAAGGTTCCTTGGCAAAGACAATCATGGAAGAGTGTCTTAGGGAATGCGACCGAACACTTACAAGAGAAACACAACAATATAATATGAACCTAGATAAGCCCAAGGGTAATGCCCTAGAAAATCATGCTCTAATAAATTAAACAAAAGTTGCTGTCTAAGTCATTAGGAGAACCAAAGTCCATTAATATGCCTTTTTGTATGTTTTTTTAGTTATTTGTATTGTAAAACTTGCATTGCTTTTTTGAACTCATAATTGTTCATGAATTACAACAACAACAACAACCACTTGTATCCATCTGTCAATGATTTATTTTTTAGGGAGAAAGAGGAGAAGCTGGGGAAGCTGGACCTATTGGTGATCCTGGAGAGGATGTAAGTGTTAATGGTGACAAATAAGTGAACATTGTTTAACATGTTGGGCGCCAATTGAAGTTTTTGTTGTTTTGCTAGAGAATTATTAAACCTTGAAAATTTTCATGGACTTTAAATGGGGTATTTGAGTTTTGTTATAGAGTTCAAGTTGTTCGTGCTGCTACAAAACGGACCCTTGTGTCTGAAGGATGTTAGTTAAGTCATTCTATGTTTTTCTGTGACTTTTTCTAACAGTCAGATTTTTTGCAGACTCTGATTTTGCAGACATTACTATGTCATTTATTGTGGGGTATAGTTCAATATACAAGTTTGCTATTTGCATTGTTTGTAGGTACCTCTGCAATTGTCTTGACAAAGCAATTATAATTGGAACTACTAGTACATACATCCAGTAACCTTACAGATAATCCACACTCATGAATGTGTGTATTATATATATGTATTGGTGTATATATATGTGCATGTTTTGATTCCATTTTTAGGGGGAAACTGGGCCTTCTGGTCCTCCTGGTGAACCAGGCAAGGATGGTGAAGATGTAAGTTGCTTATTACATCGTTCCTTGCCATTTTGTTGTTTTTTCTTTGTAATATGGAGATTCAGTTGACGTGGAAGATATGACAAAATGTGATTTGCTAGTGGTAGAAGGCATATTTTTTCTGAAGAGTTTCATTTCTGAAGATAGCCTTTCAGAAGACTTTTAAATCTCCTGGTACAGTAAAACAGTAGGTCAAACATATACAAATATATTTTCTTGTCTTTAAACCTGTCGTAGTACAGGTTTTGAAATTTGTTGGTCATAGCAAGCTTCACAGCACTATATTTTTGGAATGAAAAAACTAACTTCCTCAAAATCCTTGTGTTCTTGCCTTTTTTGCATCTGCATAGAATTTTTAAGGTCCATGTTACCCATACCTGTAAAGAACTGTTGAAACAGGATCATTCAAGTTTTGCTTCTGACTTTTTTTTTCAGTGATACCATAAGTATTGTTGCTACAGCACTCAATTTTGTATTGCATTTTATAAGCACCTTATTCATCTTTGTTTCTTCTTTCTGATATATAGGGTGCTCCAGGTCCACCAGGACCTCCTGGTCCCGCTGGTCCTAAGGGTCCAAGAGTAAGTATATACATATATATGTTTTCTTGAATTAAGACAAAAATATTTTCTTGGTTAGTGGAGAACAGAATTGGGCTCTTTATAGTTACTACATAAAAAGAAATGTACTCTTATTTAATCTGTTCAGCTGTGTTACTGATCAGTTTGCTTCCTTATTGTCAGACCTGAATACCTTGAATAAACATTCTAAGTTTGATGACTAGAAATATTGTCAGAATTATGGTGACGAGATGTTTCTGTTTCATCGTTTCGAGTTTTCTTCCTTATTTGCTATTAAATTACTGGTATTTCTTAATTTCTATGAAGGTTTAGTACAACTAAGATCTTATTTTGTTTTTGTTTAGCTTGTTTCTAAAACAAAGTGTTTGCATTGTAGGGTGCTAATGGTGTAACCGGACGACCAGGATCACTTGGATACAAGGGATTCAAGGTAACTGGAGTATTCTCTACATAGTTATTCCTAGGTGATATAGATGTGTATTTTACTGTCAACCTTATCTGTGCTCATATAATCTAGTTAAGCTTTCCCATTAAATGCTTATTGGTTGTTGACTGTTTCAGTTGCATATGCTTCATCCTGTTGTTTAGAAAAGCTCTTGCTATTCGTTATATTGTAGGCTGAAAAGAACACATTTTATACTGAGTCATTTTTAATGTTTCCATTTTTTAGGGAGACCGTGGTGAGACTGGTTTGAAGGGAGGTGCAGGAGAAGATGGAGCTGCTGGTGGAGCTGGTGATGCTGGAGCACCTGGAGATGCCGGAGCTCCTGTAAGTCAACCTTTTTGCCCTTGATCACAAAATAGTTTAAAATTTAAATGCTTGTTTAAACATTGAAAGTAGTATTTTTCATTTAAATCTGCATATTTGTTAGCAGAATATCCAAAAGTACCAGCTCCTATTAGCATGTAATTTTGGGAGTATGTAGCAGGAAGAATGACTTGTGCAATGTGTATTGGGATTGCGAAAAGGGCTTGTTGTGAGGGACACTAAAGGCCATCAGGTGTTGTATTTCTATTGCCTAGCAAATGTATCGTCAGTAGTCAGGAAATACCTGGCTAAAACTTTTAGATGTCTGCAGTTTGTATAACAGTGTTGCGTGAATAAATGTTGGAACTTGGGGGAACAGAACAGAAATCGTAGAAATTGCCTACATTAATTTCCATTTTTTGCTCCAATTTCAGGAAGAATGAAGATATGGCAATTATTAAACTTGATTTACCCAATAATGTGTCTTGCTCTGAAATCAACATTAAGTAGGTAGAGTTTATATGTTCTTGTTTGTCATTAACCTCCTCTTATTTCTGTCACTATTTAGGGTCCTCGAGGTCCTCAGGGAGACCCTGGTCCAGCTGGACCTATTGGTGCTCCTGGTTTGGTTGGTGTTGACGGCCCACGTGGAGCTCCAGGTCCTTCAGTAAGTATATATGTACATTGTAAATTTGGGTACGGCTCTATACCGTTTTGGAAACGTGTCCGTTCAGAGTGATGCTGATAATGATCTTAAAGATGTCAGGACCAAAATTTATCGTTTGGATGGTCGTGACATGCTATGAGGATAAAGACAGTTAGTATGCTTGAGGACAATCTCTCTTTTTGTTTTGGTAGGCTACTAGTTCATTAAAAGGCAGATCATATGCGCATTTTGGATCGCCAGTTATTTATGAATAACCTTAAAAAGGTGCCTTCAGGTCACTTTTCATGTTGTAAAACGCTTCAGAGTCAATTATGATCAGTCCTGGTTTTGTGTTTATTTTGTGATGATGAGTTGAGTTTGATGAATTAAAACTTAGAAATTATAATCATCAATCATTTGACTGCTCTTTCGTTTCTTATGTTCATTTACTTGTCGTTTCGGTTTTTTGAGACTTGAGGTGGACAATTTCATCTTAACTGCAATTACTTTTTTAGGGTCCTCCTGGTCTGAGCGGGCCAGCAGGTAAAACTGGCGGCCCCGGACCAAAAGGAGAGCGCGGATCCAGAGGTCCAGCCGGAGCTATTGGAGAACCAGGAGCAAGGGGTGACCCTGGAGACACTGGTCCAGCTGGAGCTGATGGCAGTGATGGTGAACCTGGTGACGTTGGACCTCCCGGACCCAAGGGTATACAGGGTGACCCAGGTCCATTTGGACGTGCAGGTATTCAAGGACAGAGAGGTCAAACTGTAAGTTGCTTATGTTTAGATTAATTCGAGTAAAATTTTTATTTTCTTGTCACTTTTCCTCAATTAACAATTTGGATGGTAGGGCTCTTGAACCATTTTCTTTGCTTTTTGTTTGTTGGTTGGTTGCTAAGTTTGCAAAATAATTCAAAAGTTTGTGAACGTATCTTAAATTTCTTACCATGTGTTCATGGCCTGAGCAGTGCCGGCTGATTTTTTTTTCGATGATCTTTGTAAAAGTACAGGATTCTGGATTGCTGTGTCGATAATGATACTTTTGTGAAACTGCAGCTAGAGAGCGAGTTTTGTGGGAATAACCCAGTCACCATAGCGCCTATTAGAAGAGCCCAGATTTGGTAATGATTTCTTTATGATTCCACAACTAGCGATGAAAATTCTTGGAAGAACACCTTGTAACGTGTTGCCTATTAGTATAGGTTATTTGAATATTCCTGTTAACTTGGTATATTCCTGTTAGCTTACACTCTCCGAGTGCTTCTACTTTGTCTAACGATACTTAATGACCATATAAGTCCGTCCTCTAGGATGAACTGATAAGATGTTCGCTTTTGATACAAAGTTGGTTGTAGGAACATATTTGTGTATGGCTGTGCATTTGAAGATATTGTTAGAGCTCGATAAATCCAGTGTAATGTGATGAAACTCACCATGAACTGGCGTACTCAACAATTGAAGGCCACACTAAGATGGTGGTTAATAATTCCCTCTTAGATAACATGGGTTATATTGGTGTTTGTAAAAGTTCGTCAAATAGTTGCTTAACGTTTGTAAGAGTTCTGTAATACCTTTGTAATACAACGATTGCTGTCTTTACCAAATTCTTTGGTTCTTTTATATCGTAGGGTCCACCAGGTCCTGATGGAGTTCCCGGAGCACCAGGTGTCAGGGTAAGAAGTATTTTTATGGCTAGTTATCTCCAGTTTCTACTCTTAATTTGCGACAACAAAACAATGTGTCATTCACTTTCCCTATAATTGTTTGTGCATCGAGTCTCAAACTTTGGTTGGTTTTAGTCCTTAGCAAATAATCTTCCTGTACAAGGGTTCAGTGCTGCACTAGATCCACGTTCTGAACACAATTGGAAGTAGTAGTAACCTAAAGAATAAACTGTATGCAGTCTGAAACGTCATTTCGAAGGAGGAATTTTTTAGTACGATCTCGAAATGTGCCATGGTTTTAAATTGCAACTGCGAGATCATACTGGCTATTCCATGTGGATATTATGTCAAGAATTTACGAAAGATGCCTTAAGGGCACGGGAAGGTGCACAATCGACATTCTAGGCAACAGAGGAACCAGGTCAGATGACCGCGACCAGTTATTAGATGGTTTATTGATAATGTGTTCTTTTGGTCGTTATAATGCAACATTCCCGTTAAAAAGAGTAGAATATTTCTTCACCAAAAGTGACATTGAAATAACTGAGAGAAGTGTCCGTCTGCTGCTAGTCTTGACACTAAACACCTTGTGCACACACAGGCTTCACACTAGGTAAACACTACTTAACACACTGCATTGCGTGGAGAGGTGTTTGTGTGTGTGTTTGTGTGTGTTTGTGTTTGTGTGTGTTTGTTTGTATGAGAGTAATTCTTATTGCACGGAAGTAAATTGCTTGCAAACTCAAGGTTGATTCCCCCTTTTTCTTATAGGGTGAACCTGGATCGTCAGGTCAGACTGGTCCAACTGGAGTGAAGGGAGCAAGTGGAGACCCAGGACCACCAGGCCCCCCTGGTCCACCTGGTCCTGAAGGAAAGCGGGGAAAACCAGGTAGAGAAGGACCACAGGGAACACCCGGAAGCCCTGGCCAGAGAGGACCCAATGGTCTTCCTGGTGCAGTTGGCACGCCTGGTCGACCAGGACAGAAGGGTGAAGCTGGTGCAAGAGGTGCCCCAGGTCTGGCCGGAGTTAAAGGATCAAGGGTAAGTTTAAATTAAATTTCATTTTGATCTATTAGACTTTTTGTGGATGCGAAATTTTGTATTTATGTTATTGTATGTTTTACGTTTTGAAGAAAACACTAAAACTGACTCCCTAGGCATACGTTCCTGTTGATGTGATATTTGTTTGTTAATGTACAATTCTGGAAAGGCAAATCTTACTTGGTACGTGTACAAGTCAGTTTTACGATAGTGTCTTGTGACTTTAATGTGTAGCAGAGTAGATGATCTGAATTTGTGTTTTTGTATATGTTTCATATTAGGTTTTTTATACTGCTGCCTAGTTTGCCATCGTATTTTTGCAGTAAGTCGGAATTATTGCTGCTGTTCAGAAATCTAGGAAAATGCATGCAAGCCACATTTTGCAGAGCTGCACTTTGGAATCTGTTTAAATTTACTATTAAATTAATTGTTTACTGTTGTAGCAAAACTCGAGTAATAGTCATTTATAATGACCAGAAGTTCTATTTTCATTTATAGGGAGCACCAGGTTTACCTGGAGATGCTGGACCACAAGGAGACCAGGTTGGTTATTACTTTATCATTTGTAAACATGTACTAAGGTACAAATGGATTTGAAGATTTTTGACCTACTCAAGTGCAAGCCCTCACTGTGACGGAGATGCTTGTTTGATGCCGAGGAGCTTAATCTTAACAACTTGGCTTCTGTTCTTGTCGTACGATTATACTGTCAACTTCTGTTTAAGGTTTTGTTCCTTACTGTTCACGTATACGCTAGAGGCATTTGCTTAATTGCCACTTGTCAAGCGATTTAGACAGGTGCCCCTTTATCACCTCAATTTCTCTTCGCTTTGATTCTTAAGTCAGAATTTGTTGTTTGTAATTTTACTTGCTTTGATTCTTAAGTCAGAGTTTGTTGTTTGTAATTTTACGACTCTCGGATTATAGCTCGAGGCCATTTGAAATGTTTGATATTATTGAAGCCGTAACCTCGTATCATACATAAGTCTCGGGCTTTACACCGGTGACCTGAATGGGGGACCTTTCGTTGCCTTTTAGACGAACGGAGAAATTAGGAATGGGTGCAAATGTAGCTTTGACCCAATATGATACAAGATTGAATTAAGAACCTTAGTCTTGTTTTACTTTGGAAATCACTTGTTGCACTTTTTATCCTTGATTTATTTTGCCAAAAGATACATTTTCTTGTACCAGATTTCTTTAAGTGCCCTTCACAGATCAGTTATATTTTTTGTCTTTTGCTTACTATTTGACATCTGCTTTCTACCACAGGGAGCACCAGGTGAAATTGGACAAACTGGCAAGCCTGGAAAACAGGGTGCATTGGTTAGTATAGTCGTAATTTTCCTCATCCAATTCTGTTTTTGATTGGCTAGGAAAAAGCACTACGGTTCAGCCCGTGTTGGACTTTCCTTATACGTTGTTTTAGTAGTTTCATATGTTCTTGTTACTCATCACAACGTAATATAAAGAGATGACTTCATTTCGTAATATGTTCTTGCGTGATTTGACTTTTTATTATAATTTTTTGACACACGGTGCATGCCTTTGTAGTGCGTGATAGTTTTTGTAGAGATGCAGTTTATATTAAGGATTGCTGATTTGTTTATCGCCGTTTGACGTAAGATGATTGCTCTATCCGCAGTAGGTGATACTGACCGCATGAATTATGAATTGTGTTTTTGACTCTCACTTGATATAAGTATGTGTTTGCGGCAATATGAAAGATAGTAGTTGAATTTTGGTCATTATTCTGTTCTGTTTTTTCTGTACATCAGTCTTCGACTAATAAATTGTCACTTTTGCAATGTACTAACGTTTCTCACTCCGGTTGTTTAACAGGGATTGCCAGGTATTGACGGAAAACCAGGAGCACGTGGTCCCCAGGGTCCAAGAGGAGCAATTGGTCCCAAAGGTTTGCAGGGACCCAAAGGTTTCAGAGGACCACCTGGACCAAGAGGCAGAGATGGTGGTGAGGGTGCCAAGGGAGAAACTGTAAGTAGATTTTCTAGAGTTTTCTTGTTCCGTAATGAATTCTTTCTTGATGAAATACGTAAACTTGAAACTTACCTACATTGTGGCGCGGGTTACTCCTAAACAACCGACACGTGATTTTGAAATTTCGTTTTTAGGACTAGAAAATATTCCTGCATGCGGAACCTGCCCCCTGTGTATAGCATGATACTCAAGGATACGGTTAACTGTGTACCTCGTGGACTAATCAACGCCTTGAACTTTGGAGCTTATACTTCTTAAACTAAGTTGGAAGTCTCAACTATGTAACCGTTAAACGAACGTCAGTCAGGTTTCGGCGTGGGACTTTTTTTAGAGGAAAATGCGTTTTGGACAAGCTAACGCACAATTGATGCTGGATAAGTTAAACGTTAAATGAATAAGACAGTGAAGGTAGTTTTTGAAATGGGATTTGGTTTCATCTTACGGAACCTGATGTATCTCGCATGCCAGGGTGCCTATTTAGGATATAGTCGTATTTGCTTGCATAATGTAAGATTTACAACCGATCTTTTATGCAAATGCTGTCCGAAATAGTTGTTAGGTGAACACTATTATCGTATTAGGTTTTCGGCCTCGAGTTAACGTGATTTTGTCCGTTTTAGGGAGACACGGGTGCCCCCGGACCTGCAGGTAATGCTGGACGAACCGGAGTCGATGGACCAAGAGGAGAACCAGGTTTACCTGGACTTCCTGGAGAGCCTGGTATGCCGGTAAGTTTTGAAAAGGAAAATAATACAAATTCAGTTCCGTTTTTTTGTGGTATTTGACTGCTAGTGTTTTCAGCTCTATTTTTGGGAGAGTGCAAGATCTGCTGTTTATGTGCTTATCATGTTGTAGAAAGGGGTGATGTTCTCTTTTATTTGTGGTCTTGCTTTACCGCCGAAGGGTATGATTTGTCAAACTGGATACAGCTATTTCATAACTCTTGACTTTCCCACTTTCCAATACCTCTTGTGTTGTCTTTCTCTATTGATGCAAACAAGGTACTGACTGCAGAATGCTTTTTTCTTGTACGTTCTTATTGTCTATGTGGACAAAGAAATCATGTTTATTTAGCATTATTGGGAAAGTGGAAGTTGTGGATAAGGAAAATCAGATGTCATGCTACCTGAGTTCTTTTGATGTTTGCGTTACAATTTCCGACATATCTGAGGCTTTTACTTTCGTGTGGATCTGTTCCGTCACCCTCATTCGGTACTGCTAGCCTGAGCTTACGACAGAGGTGATTATACAAGAGATTTTAAGCGCAGTTTAATGAACATTGTGTTTACTTGAAGACTATGGTTGGTTGTCAGCTAGTTTTATGCGTTTTAGTGCCGTCTGCTATATTTAGTAAGGCAGTTAGGCTTTATCAACTGCGAGAAACGAAATCGAGTTATCATGCTGGAGTATCATGCGCATTCTTCGTCGTTAATTAGGTCGCGAAGAAGCATCTTGGATGATGTAAAGAGCAAGTCCCGGTCTCGTGAAGACGATATCTGCTCGCAAACCGGACGTCAGATCTGTCGAGGCATAACCTAGGAAAAGCTCGTGACCTATGAGCTCGTTGCGTGTGATTGCGCACAGTACATGGCGATCTATGGCGTAGTACTGATTTACGTGTGCTTGTTTGCTTGCAGGGTCCCCCTGGTCCAATTGGCCCCTCTGGTGCATCGGGCAAAGATGGTGAAACCGGACCACCTGGTGAAAGAGGAAACGATGGAGCCCCTGGTCCTTCGGTAAGTTAAACGCATTGCTTAACAAATTCAGTCTTTTTTCCATGTTGCCCTATGTATCGTGGTAGCATAATATACTAGGCACACTCTTGTGAATTAGGTGGCCTTGAATGGACTGTTCAATATAAAGCCACTTCCTCTACATGAGCCTCTTTGCCATTTGGAGACGTGAAGACGAGATTTGATAGTAATAGCTGGTGTAAATATGTAGGACAAATTATCAGGAACGTATTTGAAGGAAGGATTAGTAGTAAAAACGAGACAATCCCAGCTTTAGAGAGGAGGGCTGTACAGGTCTAAGTTTTATCTGTGTAAGATGTGACCACGAGAAGGCGAACAGGATGTTTCAAACTTTTGCAGATTGCCCACGACATTGTTTTCTAAGTGTTTTAGTGTGCAACACTTTGAGAGGAGTGTAGTGGTACAGTTTGTCAACATCACTCCACATCCCAATACTCTGACCCTGCGGATGACAGAATCGCTGCTGTGGGTAATGAGGAAGTTGTCTTATCGGTAGGCTTTTTTGCTTCTCGTTTCCCTTAACCTTGCTCGTTATTAAAATTCAAGATGATATAGGTGCACGGTTCTCGCTGTAGAGGAACGTCACTCCAAAACAGGACTTCCTTTACTTGCATATAGAACACGAAGATTGAGTGATGTTACTTTGTGTTATTATTGTAGGAATTGTTTTATCGTGTTCCTTGCCATCAATGCTTATTGCGTACTTAGTTTTTAGTAGGTTGGTAAGCTTGTAAGTACTAGTGGTGCTACCCTTAAACGTACGTCTTGTAATCTCGTTTCTTTCATACAGGGAGCACGTGGAGCACCTGGAGAACGTGGTTCCACTGGAACCCCTGGACAGCCTGGCCCAATGGGTAGTCGAGGTGAAGGTGGCGTTGATGGATCACCGGTAAGATTTTGTCGTTATCTCTGCGTATATGACCTTTTGTTCCCACTAATTGAAAAGTTTCTTAATCGGGATTGCTGCGTGGTATTTGGACGTATTAGTTAGGACTACTTTGTTTAGATGAACCCATCTAAGAGGTCGATAAATTCCTGCTTAAGACACATGACAGTTAGTGGCTTGTTTCGTGCTCTAGAATATTTGCAAGTTACTTCAAAATGTAATCCTTCTAGTATGAAGTTTTTGGAAATTTTTAACTTTTGAAAGGCTGTATTGAGGCAGGTACAAGATGGATGAAAGGTAAAACTCTGTACATTTTAAATACGTCCAACTGGTTTTTTAAGGCAATTAAAATATGCATGATAAGGAAAGGGTTCTACCATTGGTATGGGTACTAAAGTAAACACCCATTATAGTTTATGATTCCTTCAGCCGATTTTAGGAAGTTTTCTTGGAACGAATGTTGTTTTTGATTTATTGACAAGTTACTCATGGTTGTAATGCTTGTTATAAGTCGCTGTGCTTCTAATACTTCTACTTCTACTTCTAATTCTCTATGGACTTTAACCTTTCCAGGGTCCAAAAGGCCCACCTGGAGTCCCAGGCCGACCAGGACAAGTTGGCGCACCCGGTTTACCAGGTCAACCAGGACCAAGAGGACCACAAGGACCAAAGGGAGAGAGAGTGAGTATAGCAATCACATTGGCTTATCCGTTTTTGTTCGTCGCTTTTTTGTTTCTCTCTTGCTTTGTTCCTCGCTTGTTTTGTCCCCCCTTGTTTTCTTCATCATTTGTTTCTCGTTCGCTTGTTTTGCCTCCATTGGTTTATTCTTTCGTTTTGTCGTTCGCTTGTTTTCTTCCTCATTTGTTTTGTCGTTCGCTTGTTGACCCTTCCAGTGGTTTATTCTCTCGTTTAGCTGCTCGCTTGTTTTGTTCTTCGCTTGTTCTATTTTATTTCGATTCCGAAATCTAGATAAAACAAAACAAGCCCTTTCATCCTTTTTTTCTCTCAGCTGTGCTCGTTTGATGAGGATTATGTTGCGGTACTATTTGCGAGTTTTATGACGGTGTTAGCATTAGGTTTTTAAGGATCTAGAAAGAGTTTGGTTGGAACGCTTAAGGTCTTATTGTTACATGTATGAGCCGATAGTATAACAGGCAGATCTAGATCACTGCAAGTCTTGTGTATCTAAAAGTTGATAGTGAAACTGCTAAACTGCT
Source organism: Chironex yamaguchii (assembly GCA_024741275.1). Classification (NCBI taxonomy): domain Eukaryota; kingdom Metazoa; phylum Cnidaria; class Cubozoa; order Chirodropida; family Chirodropidae; genus Chironex; species Chironex yamaguchii. Next base: position 14,727 of record JANTCA010038594.1, read on the forward strand.
TTATTTATGAGCGGGTATTTTTTGTACTTTTCTTATCGTAATTGTACAAATTTTTCTCGGCAGGGTGATCCCGGTGTCAAAGGAGAGCAAGGTGAAGATGGTCGAGATGGAGCACGTGGCCCAGACGGTCCTCGTGGTCAACCAGGTTTAGCCGGTCCCCCAGGACCAAAAGGAGAACGTGGTAGAAACGGAAACCCTGGTTTGCTCGGCAAGCGAGGAGATGTGGTATGTTCTTACTTTAACTACTATTACAAAGATCAAGCTGTTTTATGTTTATTAATAACCTTCGATGTCATTGTACGATTTATGGGGATGACGCCATCTGCAAGTTTTAAATTTCCCTTCTTGAGCTGCTAGGTATATATGGCCCCGACATATGTATTTGGCATTATGCCGTAAAGCATAATGCGTACGATGGTTGGATGTGTAACTACCTACAGTTTGTGGGTGTCTGCTGAGTAAATGTTAGAAGGGCTTAGCCCGATACGGTGGTTGGATGTGTAACTACCTACAGTTTGTGGGTGTCTGTTAAGTAAATGTTAGAAGGGCTTAGCCCGACACTTGGTTAAGTTTTTAAGTAAAAAGTTTCTGTTTTCACTATCTTATGCTTTTCTGTTTTCACTATCTTCTGCCGGACTGTTGAAGTTGTGTAACTATTTCCACTGTTGAGGCCCGGTTATGTTGTCAACGTTTGTGAGGCTCCTCCCGTTTCTTCAGCTGCTCTGTATCAGTTGCAAGCACACAGGGTCACGAAGAGAGGATTGACGTGCGAAGTAGCGTAATTTATTGGAGTGTTTGAGCTCTTTGACTTGAGACTTCCAGGATTGATTTGTAGGACATTTCCTTGCGGTGCAGGAAAAGTTCAATCCTTAATTCTATAGGTATGCTGTTTATTGGGGAGATTGGGATGTTTTGAGTATGGTATCGAAGAAGTCACGTAATCATTAACGCTATTTTAGGTCAATTTGCTATTGGATAATTTAGTTAGTAACGGTTGCGTGTATTGACTTGTTTTTAGGGACCAAAAGGATTGAAGGGACCATCCGGAGATGTTGGCACCACTGGTGCTGTGGTAAGTATACTGTTGCCCATTTTACATCGGCAAGTCTCCCTATGTTAGTTTTTTCGAAGTTTTTTCGATATCTTTAGTTGCTAAGGAAATATTACAACCATGTCTTTCTACTGTCGAACTTGTTTATTACTTGACTGCGTTTTGTAGCTCCGAGTGTACTGTCTTGGACATTTAGTGCCCTTCGTCGCCCATTCTGTTGGTTATTTTCTACCTTTCCAATGGCATTGGAGGTCACAAGCAGGTTCACAAAGAATCCAGCATAAACTCTCATTCATTGTATTAAACGCGCGTACTGAAAGGCTTGCTTCACGGCTTGAAATCAGTAACAAGATTGACCATATCCTCAGTTCAATGCAACCAAGTATGATTGTCGTTTAAGGTACAAGTTATCCTTATTTAATGCAGTTGGACCCCTGAATATCTCAGAATTGAACCGAACATTCTGGCTTGGCCGCCTCCTGTCAGTGCGATCACGAGAATGATTTTTATTACACCTTAATGTACAGGCTTCGCACATTTTGTAATTTGGAAGGGGGATTGAAGACACGACACCCACATCCCAGGTTACGGGAGTCTTTTGTGTCATTGCCGTCATTAAGTGAATTATGCATTATTTTGAATGTCAAATTGTGTTGCTTTCTAGGGAGCACCTGGTCCAAAGGGTACTGATGGAGCTGCAGGACAGAAGGGACAGAAAGGAGCTAGTGGAATACCTGGCAGACCAGGTTCAAAGGGATCCCAGGGACCTGGTGTAAGTGTCACCTTGCGTTTGTTTTCCCTTCTGGGTAATGGGTCTTGTGTATGGGTATGGTCTTGGGTCTGCCTTGTGTAGTGTGTCTTCCATTTTTGATTATGGTTATTCCATATGCGCTTGAATCAAATATGAAGACAGTATAGTTGATGTGACAAAAAATGTTGCCAAGGCTTTCAGTTTGGACCTTGCATTATTCATGGAACGAATCAATACCTTTTTAATACACCGTGCTCACTTGTAGATAACTATCGATTAAATTATAAGGAAACCAAACGTGTCGCAATGTTGTAAGCGCTTCGTTTTAAATCATTCAGTGGCGAACATTAGGTTGTAGTATTGTAGACCATACATAGATATGTAATTACATTGTGCTCACCATTGTTACAATGACATTTTATGAAAGCATTTCTTGCAATTACATTGCGTAAGAACATTTTTATCATTATTGGAATTACGTTACGTGGTCTCATTGTTGATCATTCTTGCAATTACATAACATTGTGTCATTGATCATTTCTACAGTTCTTTAGTAACATCTTTGATGACTTACTATTGTGTGTAGTAGCATGTAGCATTGCTGGTCGTCCTCTAAGGTAACACGACTAGAGATGCGATTTTCGTGTACAAAGCTAGTGATGTACCTAGATAGAGAATTGATATTCATTATATATGTCATAAGGTTGAGTAAATCTGTTGTTTTTCCCAATGGTAGTGTTGAAAATGAATGTTAAGACAGGCTTCTTTGCCTGTTTTAAAATGAATGCAAGTCTTGCAATTTAATTATAACCGTTTACATTTTTAGCTAGTCTGCAGTGCCGTTGTTGTACTTCTTTGATGAGTTCCATTAATTTCTTTCTACTAATGTACTGTTTGCTTTTTCGTTGTAGGGTCTCGGTGGAAACATTGGACCTGCTGGTTTCCGTGGTGAACCTGGCGAACCAGTACGTATAGCATGGTTTTATTGCAAGCTTTCCTTTGGTGTTGCATGTATACGATACTAGCTTTAAAAAGCATGTTAAGCCAGCAGTAGATTGAGTAATCACGACTGTAGTTATTTTGGGCATAGTGGCAAGAGGAGGAATGTGGCGAAGTCTTGTTTGCGACATTGTATAAACTGAGTGCTGTTTTTGTTTCATATTTCGTGTATGTGAACATTACAGGGTTGGTGTTCCGGTTGTTACATGGTTATTATTATTTTGATGCGATTTGCGTATGAATTTTATGATTTGACAGAAACAACGGTAGTGTAACTAGTGTATTAAGTGCACGCAGTCGTGACCTTATCTTGCTTGTTTCCAGGGCAACAATTTTTGGGCGTTACACCTTGTAGTCATTTCTCACGCTTTGGGCGGTGTTTTAAGCAACGCGATTTGATTGTGGATCAAAGCAGTTGTTGTTGATCAGATTAGGTGGAGAATGGCAGTGGCGTTCTCTCACGGTCATGTTTGTTTCAATGAAGATAGTAACCGTGTTTGTTTCAATGAAGATAGTAACCGCGTCACGTAGCAGCGTCGCAGTGTCGTCTTTGTATTAACAGTACATGCTGCTGTCACTTTTAACGTTTTCTTATGTAATCATCTTTTGTTCTGGTAGGGATCACATGGTATGGCTGGTCTTTCTGGACCTTCCGGACCACAGGGACCTCAGGTAAGGGATGTTGTTATCACTTGTCACAGTATGAGCATGATTGATTTGTTATGCATTTCGTCTAGAGACCCAACCTGGTAATTTGCGAGTCGAAAATATGTACGAACACATGTATACATACGTGGTTTTTCAAGTTTTTTCCGAATAGTTATGTGGTTCTTCGTCTCGATTAAAATGAAAAACAATTTCACAAATGTAAAAAGAATTCGTTTATTAAAGTAATAAAAATGTTAACTAAGATGGTCAAAATGCCTCCGCAGGCTAGATTGGATTCTCACCCATATTGACAGAGTGTAGTGTCGTATTAGGTTTGCTGATCCAGGTCCACCTTCTTTTTTGTGCAGGGACCTCCTGGCCCAATGGGACAATCTGGAAACCCCGGACGGGACGGAGCGAAAGGCGTGACAGGTGAAATCGGTATGCCTGGACGAATCGGACCCCCAGGAGCAGATGTAAGTTGTGAATATTTTTTTTATTGCCTTTAATTGCTTTTTGCACGAAACACTGTGAACATACTATCTCATGTTGAGAGTGATCCAAGTTAAAGCGAGGAGAATTTTGAACTTTCAAACAAGCAAGTGGATGCCAAGGAATTTCTAGGCAAAGGCAAATGCATGTTGCTCGCTATTAGTAGCAAGGGTCATATTGCATCAGATCAAGTGGTGTTAGAGATACTACAGTTGTCTGTTTAAGTGGTGTGTCCTTCATCTATTGTTTTATATGTAGCAGAGAAATTAAATATCGTCTTTGAAGATGTTTATCAAGAAGTCTGCTGTTTCTTCTTAACACCAGTCATATTTTTACTTCATTTGCTCACCATGGATACTAAATTTTTGTGGCCATTTTGGCCTTGACAGGGGACGTTATGTATCAGTTCCTACCAGATGTTCTCTGAATGTGTGCTACACTTACGGGGTCTTAGTCTGATGATGATGAATTGTCTATGCTGTATGTTCTAAGTGCGTTTGAGGTACACAGATGTGTGTTGAAGGAGTTGTAACGAAACAGTTAGGTTGGACTCAAAATCAATCGCTTGCACTGTCATTTAAATGTTGTTTTGCTTTTTCTTCTGTAGGGCTTACCAGGAAAAGACGGTATTCCCGGTGAACCAGGTGAAGATGGTGCACCAGGACAACGTGGACCAGCAGGAGCTAAAGGAGAACGGGGACAGCGTGGAACCCTTGTAAGTTGTTGTGTCGTCTCTTGGGTCATCTCTTGTGGTCTATTACTGTTTAACAGTACCAATTTCGCCAGTTCATTATTATTATTGCCTGAAAGGAAAGTTGGTTTGGTGAGCATTACCTCTCTAGATTGGCAAGATAACAGTCGTCTATAATCAATTATCATCCATCATATCATCAACTATCGTCATCATCTATCTTTGCCTTCTATTATCACCTGTCATCTCAAGTCATCATATATCATCGTATATCATCATTTATCATCACTTATCATTTATCATCATTAATCGTCATTAATCATCATTTATCATCATCTGTCATCGTCAGTCATCGTTTATTATATCGTTTTGATTAGATTATCATCTGTTATCATCTATTATTATCTATGATCATCATATCGTCAACTATCGTCTTCATCAATATGGTGATCACCTGTGAGAATTTAATGTCGGTCATCATGTATCATCTATCATAACATCTATCATAACATCTATCATATCATCTATCATATCATCTATCATATCATATCATATCATATCATATCATATCATATCATATCATATCATCATATCATATATCATCATATCATATCATCTATCATATCATCTATCATATCATCTATCATATCATCTATCATATCATCTATCATATCATCTATCATATCATCTATCA
>JANTCA010038605.1:0-20044 GCA_024741275.1 Chironex yamaguchii
CCTCTAGTGGCATATTCCATTAACTCAACAAAGATCTCTTCTGGGACGGAGGGCTGTTCAACCTTTCCCCTGTACATTGTTGTAGTAGTATAGTATATTAGTAGTATAGTACATGTTTTAAGAAATTGGAGGAGACCTATTGTTGTTGCTATATATGATAATTCTAATTGCATTAAGCTTCTTCTTGCATTGGTGCATGGTTGATAGAGTCGTTTCACGTTAGCTTCTAGTTGATGCATACGATGCATACTTTCCAACCTTGCTGTCAATTCTTTTGATTTTACATAGTCTTCAATTAATCACGTTAAAACCATATGTTACTACAGGAATCGCAAGTGAGTCGATGGCTTGCATTTTATTACTGGACTTCGATTCTGCACACCTTATTGATCTGACTCTTCTTTAACTTTTTTATATATTTTCTTTCATAGCTGAGTGTTTTATACCTTCCCTTTCACGGACTCCCAAATAAGTGTAAAACTACATCTGTTCTAATTGTTTTATTGTTGTATTTCTACCTTGCTTTACTGAAGTTGTTTCTGCAAGGTTGCCTTTTTTAAAACTACTTATAGAGCACTTGTCAAGACTAAAATCCACTCCAATACTATCACTTGATACCTTGACCGTTTTCACAACCCTTCAAGCTCGTCATCATTTTTTACTGTACAACTAAAAAACATCCACGCAGAAATAAATGATTGATTTTGTTATTTTGTATTTTGCAACCGTATTCAGTGTGGTTACGTCTCTTAGTAGGTTACTAGAGTAAGGTAGAAAAGAAGCAGGGAAAAGAAATCACCTTGGAAGATACCACAGTTCATGTTTATTCAATTGGATTGAAGCATTCCATTTGTGTATTGTAGATGAAACTTAGTCTACCAAGACTTCATTATTATTCTGAGAAAGTTTGTGATGACAGAGATACTCTTTACAACTCCATCACTTTAAGAACCCAGCCGTGGGGTATACTATCAAACGCTTTTCGATAATCAGTCCATGTATTGATCATGTTTTTGTTCTGCAATTTTCTAGCATCATTTCGTTAATAAGAAGTTGGTCTTTGCAGCCGTATGACCCCCGGCGACTTCTCTTATGCTCCAATGGTAATAGAAAATTCGATTCTAAGGAGGTTTAAATTCTTTCATTTAGAACTGACATCAGTAGTTGTATCTGGTGGCAAGGCATGTTATTGGTCTGTAGTTCTTTGGATTTCTAGTCTGAGTAGTTTTTGGCATAAGGCAAGTGATTCCCTCCAGGAGACAAGCTGGCGTGTTTTCTGGGTTTCTCATTCAGTACGAGAAATGTTGAGCTAGTGTTGCACGTGTAGATGTTAAATTACAAGGCCAGAAGTTGTGAAGTTGAGATTTTGTCAAGCCACAATGACTTCCATTTATTAGAACTTTGCAAGGCATATTGGATTTCTCCTGTTGTTATATCATTCTACTCTTGTATATCTACGTTCGTATTATTTGCGTCTGTCTTAGACTCATTCGGCGCTTTCACTGAATGGTTTCTCGTTAATCGAAATCCTCAATGTCTGTTAAGGGGAGTACTTCTTTTACTTCAATGTTTTGTTTATCAATTTCACGGTAGAACGTCTTGGCGTCTTTTTTAAAGATCTTGTTTTGTCTGTAGAGCTTACTTTTTCTCCCAAAGCGTCCGATTGGTTTTATCTTTTAACTGTATTTTCTGTTTTATTATTTCCGTTACTGATGGGATGCCATTTTTGCTTAGAATGTTGTATTAAAATATAGGTTTTTATTTCGGTTGCCTTAGAAATTACTTCAAACAGATTACCACTATCAATCAAATCTCTTTTTCAATTTTTTCTTTCCATGTAAATTTTTACGCTTTGTATTTCTGTTTGTTTGCTTAATGTCAAGCGTTTTGATAGAACTAACGATGCCGTATAGATCAATTCATTTAGACTTGTTAAGTCATGTTCTGTAATATTGATTACCTCTTGCAGTATTATGTTAACAACTATAATTTGTTTATTGTTCCATTTAAGATTTGAAATTTTTAGTAGAGGTTCTCTTTCATGCTTTCATTTAATTCATCATCATCATTACTATTATTATTATTGTCCTGAACTGATGAAATTTTAAGTAAAATAATTGTAATGCTTATCATTATTAGCATGGCCATACACAGGATATTATCAGGCGGGCAATCGAGGAAAAATGTTTTTGTGGTCTGCCAATGAAAAGAATTGACATCTCATGAGTTTCGTTCTCATTCGAATTGGGTTTGAGAAATCAGAGGGAACCCTTCAACAAGGGCCAAAATATTTCATGTGATAAAGTAAGATGTCTCTTAGAAATAATTTTTTGTATTTATGTTGCATTTTATAGACTTCATTTGTATAAGCAATCGCTGCTTGAAATAACGATGACTGTAGTGTGATGGCTCACCTCAAACAGGTTACACAAAAGCTGATATTACAGATAATAGTCGTAAGATACAGTCGATACACACTTCCGTATCTTTGAAATGGTCCGACGAAAACATGCAATATGCTTAACGTAGTATATGCTTGACACTATGTTCACCTTTACGCCGGCACTTATATTTAATCTAAAACTATTACTTGAAACTTTACGATTCCAATGAATTTTTTTAACCTTGGCTCGACGAAAAGCAACGGAATTGAATAGGGCAAAACGGAAGAAAATTCCTCTGTAGAAGAATATCGCATTGCTGCTATTTTAAGTGTGGCTAACAAGCTGCAAAAGTCAAAATTTTATCAATCAACAAATTACAACTCGATTGTACGTGCAAGACAAAAGTGCTCTGTAAATTCTACCCACCTCCCCTTTTCACCTTAGTATATCCTATTTTCCAAACATCACATAAAAGTTAATTTGTTCCCGTTATGCAAGACCAACTAGAGTGCTTCTTTTTTTGTTCCTTTGAGAATTTTTTGACTGTCAAAGAAAGCCATTCTTGCTGGTATTCATAAGAAAATCTTTTCTTCGTGTGCTCTCAATAAACTATTAGTGTTCAGTGAAAATAATGCCCTTTTTCCTAGACAGAAACTGTTCTGCCATGTGCCAACGAATTTGATTTGTTATTGACGATCTTACATTTACTACTTACATTTTTATTCACAAGACCTACATTTCACAAAATTTCAGGCAAAAACAATTTTCCTGAAATATGGAACAAAATTTACTGCAAGGCTTGCTATGTCTTTGTAACACAGAAAATGCAATTCATCACACACACATCACCCACAACATTACAAAATGTAAGATAGCAACATATTTCCTGACATAGTTTTGTCCCATGATTATCATTTTCAAATTTCTAGCTGTCGTGCGCCAATGTGATATTAAGCTCTGCAGAGCAAATTAAGAAGGATAACTATTACTTATATATTCTTATTATTCAAAAAATATTTCAAAGCTTCTTAGGGGTCAAATTTGACCCCTCCACACGCCATATAACGACTTGTCATACTCGAGTTGATAAGATCTTTGTTACGTAACATTCTTGCAAGAGTGCCCCTGTACATGAGGTAAATCCATCAGTGTTTACTTACGTGTATTAATGTAAGATGATATACTATAACAAAAAATCATTAATTTATTATAATATATAACATGAAATAGAACAAAATGACATAAATAAGATGACACAATACAATGTAAGATACAATATTGCCTTGTGTAAAAAATTTGACATAATACTTGTAACGGCATAATTACATCATACATCATAAGCGTGGTTAACTCTTGAACTTACTCTCCATATATTAACTTTGCTACGGCGTGATTCCCAGCTGGAACCATTATTAATTACGATTTTTCAAAAAAAATATGGTTTATAAGAACATTAAGGCTCAAAATGGCTGAGATTTTAGAAGAATTTAGGAATACTGCAAGGCTCAGTGTACATGAAGTCCTTCTAGCAAAACAAGTGTGACTTAAACGCTTTATTGTTTGAAATACACCTAATACCGCATTTATTGCTCTGTTCTGCTTTTTTGATGATGAAGCAACACAGTAAAAAAATTTTTTTTCGTTAATCTTCAGGCGGAGTTACACGACGTATTGCTCAAAAATTACTTAAAAATAATTTTAAGCTCATAGTTAATTCTAAATTTAAGAATGATTAAGCTAGGGAAAAATTGACATCCTTTTAATAAAGTGAATATAGTAAGGAATTAGTCCTCAATCTCCTCACACTAAAAGGGAGCAACGTTGTGATCAAAAACGAGTGTTCTAGTTTTCTTGCGAGCATTTTTGGTATTTAAAAGATCATATTTCTCGATATATCAACATCATCAATTAAAATATATTCCATTTCTTGCATGGCTATTTCACATAATAATTGCCGTTCTCGACGAGCTGCTCTTCGCCACGCGCTGTCTCTGTACGGTCGTCTGTAGTATTTTGTCTGCAGTGGTTCTTATGAAGGTCTTTCGCTTCGATTGTAACAAAATACAAGCCACAGTGGGAGCAAAGCCGCCTTTTGATCACAACCTGTTTCACTGATGGGCAGGAATAATCGTACGGTATTTTCTTGTAACTTAAGTGAGCAACCACACATCTCTCAATGAAATGTTTTGATACAACGAAAGATAGCATCATTGTCATCCTTTGCCCATTCAATTACGTCGATCCCATGCTCAGTTGGGATTGGTTGTGGTAGAAGCCCGTCAGGGACAGCTTTCAAATATGAGGATTTAAAACACATCCAGCCCTTTTCTCGGAGCATTTCACAGTTTGAAGAAAATACTGTGATTGCCAGACATGACAAGCTCTCCTATCTTTCGAGTTGGTTTCTCTGATAGCACAAGTTTCGTCCTCTATAAACTCCATAACAACAGGGTTTCCATCGATCACAAGCTCTGCCCATATTTCTCCAAGGATGCGCGCAGCAAACCGAAAGTTATTTAACTCAATATCTTTATCATTTATCACACTATTTGCATCAAGTGATTCCCAGACGTATCATGCACAAGGACAAGAGCATTAGGTTTTTGCTGGACTTTACCATTTTGCACTCAACGCGACTAAAAACACTTTGATCACAGGCATTCGTTGCTAAGAAAAATGTATCCAAATCAATTTCAACAAAATATTCAACTGTATAGTTTTTAGTATTATTCATACCTTAAATCTTCATCTAGAGGACTGTCAACAGTAACTATCATAACCTTTTTTTCTTCATTTGGGTCGTTCTGAAAACTACTTCTAAATTTAAGTAAAGAGGGTACCCTGTTCATGTCTTGCGAGTGAACAAATGCGGATGACCGTAAATATTTTGCACTTCTTATTCCAATGTATGCTCTTGTCACGTCCTGGGTACCACCTAAAACTGCAACTGGTGGTCAGGCTTCGTTTTGGGAGTTCTAAGTTTTGGAGAGTGTGGAGCCAATCCTTAGTCGTCATTGCTCTCAGGTACATTCTGGCCAGGATGGGAGTACTTGCAAGGGCCCCAGTTATGAGTAAAATAGCCAAAGAGGTGCTATCTGCAGACTCAACGGCGTGTGAACACGCCCTGGGGTAGTACTATCGCTTACCCAGATATGGGATAAATAGTAGGTGGATGAAGGTCACTTATGGACACCACTAACGGCACAGCTCCAGTGATGGTGTCATTATAAAAACACCCTAAACAACCTGCAGGTCAAGCGTGGCGAGTAAGGCATTTCCTCTACATGATCAATTCCCCAACAAGGGCCCTCAGTCCCCAGCAACTCTGGAGTCCACGTCCACGGCAACGGGCGTAGTAACAAAGGAGCAGAGGGAGTTAAGGAACTCTGGGTTCAGACAGGCTGCCAATGGAAAATTGACATCTGCACGTGCAACACAGAGACTTTGTCTACCATTGTTCCATGTGGCAATGGGTAACTTCAATGCTTAAAATCACAAGTGCCATCCTCCAAGACGGTAGAAAAGCAATAGTCACCGCACTCACTTACAACCAGAGCTACTATGCAAAAAGGGAGACACCACAGACATCAAGAATTATAGACCTATCAGTCTACTACCAATCGTAAAAACGTACAAGGTACTTCTTCCCACATACCTTTAAAGCGTGTGATGCCGAGTTTAGATTTCAATCAGCCAAGGGAACAAGACAGGGTTCAGAGCTGGATTTTCCACAATTGACCATCTCCATGTAATCAATCAACTTCAAAAAAAGACAAATGAATACAACATTCCCTTGTGCCTAGCATCGGTAGACTATAAAAAAGCTTTCGACAGCATTGAATTTCAACCACATTCTGAGGCACTTCAAAACCACGGCATAGACCTATACTAGAACACAGCATCAGTACTACAGCTGCACAGCAATTGTGACATAGTCCATCTCACAGAGGCGCAAGACAAGGGTTATAAGCATAACATTTGAAACCTTCCCCCTTAATTTTAAACGGCATGACTTTCTTCATATAAAATGCTAGTTTGTGTGTCAACAAAACATCCCTGTTTGTTTCTATAATTTCTTGGAAACTTTGGCAACTGTTCATCGATATGGGGCTCGGCATGGTAACACGATGTTGTATTAACTCAAGAAAATACTAAGAAATATGGTCTCAGACCGATACATTACTTTGGTACAAGAAGATCGCCGTCTGTCAGTTTCTTCCGTCAAAAATCCTAAGCCTTCATGTTCAAAAGTAAAAACAAGATTATCAGTTGCCGTCATTTACTTTCTCATTGAAATTCTATCAATTATTTTAATCAAAAAGGACGCTTTCTCATCAATAACCTTAGCACGAGAGTTCTTCCTTCACAATTCCCCATCATACAGATGGTTACCTCCGCCAAGGAGGTATTGTTTTCGGCAGCCTTTGTTTGTCTGCCTGTAAGTAGGACTACGCAAAAACTACTGGACGGATCCTTATGAAAAAACATCAGATGATCAGTCCTGATCCAAGTGAGATCCCATTAAATTTTGGCATTGATCGGAATCATTGTCTGGATAAAAAAAACTCCAAACAATCGGAAAATTCCAATCCCTCATCATTGGCCCTGCGTGACCGTGTGTGACCCAGTGTGACCTTGTCTTTTCTGCAACCTTTTACGTCTTGGTGAAGGTTCAGCAGTTACTGAGTGTCTTGATTGGTCATGGATCTCTTTTGCCTCCTGTACATTATCTGTATCCTTGTACCCGAGTTTGTATTCCTTAATTATTAAAAGTTGCTGGAAAAGGTTTATGTATGAAATAATAGCATGTACCGGAATTTAAAATCATTTCAACGAATGAATGAACTCTTCATTGTCCCAAATATTTGTTTGGACCACAGAGGTGCAATGCTATCTGGTTTATCTATCCTCTTTAATCTATTGTGTATATAATCTTTAAACGAGATATGTGGTGACCATCTGCCTCACTTGTGTTCACATCTTGGAGAACAAATACTTATCGTGGACTAAAGATCAATACAAATAAAAACAATTGACGAAATACCAAGAATTTCTCTTCCGATATCATGCCAAATTAACCAGAAATAACAACAGTTACCTCAGTTTGAAAAACAGTCTCCATTACCGAATCTATTCTAATACCAAAGTCGAATCATAAAATATGGACCCGTTAGAGATTCAAACCTGTCTGATCTGCCAAATTTAACAATAAATTGTTGCACAATACACAAGGCAAGCATTGGTTGAAAGTGCGTAACACCGAACGTTCTAAAAACTACAGTGGATATACCAATGTTAATCTCTCATACGTTTTCCCTGTTATGCCTGGAAACAGCAAATGCGCAAAAATACAATTGAAATTAACTTAGCAAGCTGATTATCTTTATGCCTAGGCTTTAAAATGTCAAAGAACAACTTAGTTACAACTACATTTAAAATTTGAGTCTTTCTAGTAACATCTCTTTCTATCCAAAATAAATTCGTACACCTTTTCCATATCACCAACATGTTACTGCTGGTGAGGGGGCAAACAACATGTATTGAACCATGATGACGGAAACCTTACTTTCTCAACGATTCTTCGACGTCATTCCCCTGAAATACATGTTTATAATACTTTGACAAAAGCATCAATGTAAGCGATTAACTGGGCCACGTCTAAGAGCTTACTTCTTTCACTGTTTATCGAGAGCACTACTGGTCAGATTATAAAACCAATAACCACCAGCGTTCAATCTCAAAACTCACTGTTATGTCACAATAGACATGATTCCATTTATCAAGAGAGGTGCCAGTAGTGACGACAGAAGAAAGGTAGCCAACACCAAACTTTCGCTTTGTCTCCCTCCTTCCCTAAGTCCCCTCCCCTAAAAAGTTAAAACCGAAAATACACAGTAGCAATTGCACAATCTTCTTATGTCCTCAATACATCGATAGCTAAATAGCAAAATATTGGGAACAGAATTGACAAGAGATGTATTTGTAAATACTGATACACAGCTAAGGCCAGAAATGTCATTAGACAACTTATAATTTAAAACATCACTATGGAAGTATTGCTACCTATAAAAATGACGCCCAATAAACTTAAATGTAATACGTAGAATTCATTTTCTCTAGAATGAAATAAATTAAATGTAACATTCTTTAAAAAACACCATTTCATTAGTTTCTTAACCTAACATTGCGAGAATTCTTGTTGTGCCGTTTCATTGCATCCTAAGTCAGAATAACTTCGAAGTCAAGTAAGTTATCAGAATTACATGTCTAGCAGTAAAATAATATTAATCTTTAAAGTAACAAATATACATGTTATTGGACGTAAATCCATTTGAAAAGGAAATCGCAATGTGTCATATATGAATCTAATCGTTCATGTTTCATCATAACTCATGCTAAACCGGAAGAAATTTGTACACCAAGAAAAAGTATTTCAACTTGCTCTGCCTCAAGAACACTACAACAAAGAGAACTGGTGCTACGAAGATCCAGGAAAAACATTACTTTATCATTGAGAAAAGCAGAAATGATCCAAGCTGATAGCTACTCTCTGCACTAGAGCCACGTTATATGTCACTTTAATTTCTACCAAACACATCAACAAGATGCAATCTTCGATGGAAAATATCGAGTCAGATTGCTATTTGTTACAATATGTTATTCTGCCGTGGGGTTTGGTTGACATCATACTATGGCACTAGCCTAATAGCATCAGGTTAGAACAAGTATTTTTGTAGACCATGCAATCCTCAATCATTGCAGAAGTCCTTGTAGGCTCAACAAACAGGACATAATAATGTTTACGGACAAAATACATAACTACAATCAATATATGTCTAAACATTCAGAGAACAATCTATATCATAACCAACGAACAGATACATCCTATTCCATATTTGACATTGTAAGGAAGTGACAAAAAAACGTTACTTCATAAACCATCCCTCGTTATTGTTGACAGGTCAAGCTGTGTACTGTGCATGTGGATAATAAAGTCCTGAACGATTTAAGATCGACTTACCAGGCATATCAACACATGTAAAATCCTCCCTAACCACACCTCTTTCGTTACATTATCTAATAATCGAGACCTCTGTAAAATTATAAACAGCACACTGTAAAGCTCTACTTAAAACAATAAATGATATCAGAATATAGACATCTTCGGTTCTCCTTAACAACCGCACATGGTAACAAGTTGAAAGGGCAAACAAAGCCGATCATTGTACTAAAACCATTAGCTGTGGTGAAAGAGAACGTTAGTTTCTAGTTAGTTTATATGTTATTCTGCTTTAAAAAGCCAGATATCGGCTTTACCACCAGGAATTGCAAGTATATTTCAGAAGGCAGAAAATTTAAGACGAGGGACCCTAAATTTTCTCTTAATATCTTCCCTTTGCTTCTCCCCACTTATTTAACGCATTTAGACGGTATTCTATAACGTACAAGACCTAAAAAACACTAAAATAATACCAAAACCAGACCACGCTCCGTAGGAAACGCTGTTCAGGGATCTCACTATTTTCCCCTTCGTCGAATGGTTGCCACTGACAACATAAAAAAAACTATGAGCTGCCTTGGAACGAGGATACCAGCAGGCCGCTTGCTAATTCCGCCTTTTTCGGTTGAGGAGGTGTAAAAAGCTCTACCGAATCAACTATATAACTGTAACAATTACATAATTAGATCGCTCAGTAGTTTCCAGTATGTATGTGGTTTCGAACTCGATGTTTACATTAGATGTCAAGTTTAAAAATATGCTGGCAAGTTGACAACGTCCGATATTTAACGCTCCTCGACATACTTTCCCAAATTGTACTACATAACTACACATGGACAAGTTGCTTCCAAACAACTTAGGTTAACGTAGTTTCTCGCTTTTCTAACCCACTAAATCAAGCCCAGTTGCACCAACGCAAGACGATTTACGTCGGAAATATTCTATGTCAAGCAGAGCCTGCGACACACACAACAAAATACTTTTAAAGCCTCCCCGGGAAGCCGGTAGGTTGTGGGGCTTCTATTCGATTCATGATGGTGAATCCACGACCGCTTCATACCAACGACTATAAAAATGGTACACAAAGATTCCCTGCTTAGCATAAATTAGCGTAAACAAAAAAGCTACCAGTGGGTCAGCCCCCTACTGTTGCATTC
This sequence comes from Chironex yamaguchii, assembly GCA_024741275.1. Lineage (NCBI taxonomy): Eukaryota > Metazoa > Cnidaria > Cubozoa > Chirodropida > Chirodropidae > Chironex > Chironex yamaguchii. Next base: position 10,542 of record JANTCA010038605.1, read on the forward strand.
ACTGTGCTTGCACATCTGTGAAGCGTAAAAGGTCAAGGAAACGGGGACGAGCGTCGACCTATACAACAAAATGATGTGGGAAGGAACTACTACAAAAAATGCTTTGTTTACTTGAATCGATTCATGCGTTTAAAGATATATATCTACTGCCAGCGGCTGATAATACGTTGAAAATAATTGGCATAAAAACCACAGCAACACCCAAAGCAGATTTTTTATCCCGACCACAAGGATCATAACAAAACCATCTTCCTCCTTTTGCCAGTTAAAGAGAAAAATAGTTTAGACGTCTGGTCAGGACTTTAAGTATCATCATCACAAGACATGATCAAATTATGATTAAAAATCATACTTTACGTTACTATCAGTTGACGACAGAAAACGGGAAAACTTTTTTCACGTCTCCAGGACACCAAATTGTGAAGAACATGGCTAACATAAAATAACTTAAAATGGGTTTAAAATCACCACTACAGCACACGGCAGGTGGAAACACTAAAAAATTTGAAAAAAAGTATTAATATGCCGCAAAATATTACATAAAACCTCTCACAACGATCAAATCTGCAACTGTAGACATAATATTCAAACAAGAAATTAATATGACAAGCGGAGCAGCTGTTTGTCGTTTACTAATACGTGGCAGATAAAATGAAAGCAAAATTTTTATCAAACATCACAAGCCCTAAACTCTGTAAGTCAGCGCAGTGATCAACAAGAACCAGGGGAGCCTGTGAAGAGATTATCACCTCAAATGTCAAGTAAGGTATCTTGAGATCAGAGCCATCACCAACATGCTATAGAAGAGCGTTTAGACGCCTTCCCTTTTTGAGCATACGCTGTTTAAGACTTTCTCTAGCTTTCCTAAACTCTTTCACAGATCAGCCTATGGTCAACTTAGAATACAGTAAAACCTCCCTATAGCGGACATCCTATATAGAGGATACCTCTCAATAGTGGAAAGTTTTCTTATAAATGGGCCGAATTCCAGTCAACCTCTCATGTCAAAACCTGTCTGTAGCGGACAGTTTATAGCGGACAGCTCTGAATAGCGGACACCTCTTCTGTCTCCAGAATGGAAGTTTGCCCTTGGAAAACCTCCATATAACGGACAGTGGAAAAAAACCGCAATAAATTTGATTTTCACAAGTTGTTTTATTTTAAACATTTAGAAACTGTAAAATGTATCTCTTTTAAGATTCCTTCCGATTTCTTTTCTAACCAGTCTATGGTTTGGCAATTAGCCAAGTCGAAAAGTCTAAAATAGCTACATGTAAACAAACAAAATTTCAAGCTTTTCATGTCATCTTAATAAAGGATAAACGTTTGAAATGAATGCTCTTTTTTTCTGAGGGAAGTTCGAGACTTCTCTGAGGAAAGTTTTGCCCGCATTTTGCTGCATCAAAACCTCCACTACAAGGGACATTTTTTGCTGGCAAAAATCAAAAAAGTGCGTTCACCAGGTCCCTCCGTGGTCTGTATTTACGTCCCAGCTAAACCAATTAAGTATCTGAGCATCAATGGATCTATTTTGTCAAGAATCAGAAGGAAAATGGACAACCTCTTTATCGCGGACACCTCTCTATAGCAGGCAACTTTTCTCACTCCCGATGGTGTCCGCTATAGAGGTTTCACTTTAGTAGTGTAAGAGAACGATAGGAACAACGTACCTTCAGTAACGTCTGCAAAGGCTTCTGATACCACAAAGCTCAATTTGACAACGGTACATTTATACAAGGCAGGATCTTTAGATTGGGAAGCACAAATGCATTCTTGTGACAGGGTGTGGAGATGGGGGAGGACTAGGAGGTACGGTTATGAGAAATATAACCGAGAACTAGAACACAAAACTGCTCCTTCTATGCACGAAATACGTGCACAACTCTACACACTAACTGCCTACAAATTGGGCATTCCGCCAGCCTCTTTCCACACTTTACACAAGTGACCAGATGGCCGCAGTCCAGTAAGACACAGTCAATGGCAGCATCCATGCAAATTTTACACAAGTCTTTATCATATATCGACGATTCATCATCTTTTGACTCGGAAACTGTAAAAAGAGAAGGAGAAAATTGGTGTGAATACTCCCACCTCAATTCGAGAAAGCAGCCAATGCACCGGCGAAAGCTGAAGCTGACGGTCGAGGGCTTAAGAATATACTTTTAAGAGCATGACGAAACTTAAATACCGTAAATCCTTGAATAAGCGTCCGGGCGATTATTTCATTTCGAAGCCTCAAAGAGGGGCTCTTATTCAAAGGAGGCGCTCAATTCGAGCAGGGAGCTTATATGGTTCCTCTGGCTGCCTTGATGATGTGACGGCAAGATCCTGAGACTGTTCTCTAAACTATAAAATGCTTTACAAGATCGAATTCACAGGACCTATTCTTGGGCATCATATCTATAAAGATAGTTGGACACCAATCATAGGACAACAATTTCAAGCGCACACTTAAGACAAATGTGCACTAGGTCATTATACACCTATAGATGATGAAGATGTTTTAGTAGGCGCATTGAGCTGTCGCAACTTTTACTTCAATTTCTAACAGCTGGCGAGAAATGAAAATATTTGAAAGCAGAAGTTGTTGGTAAAAGAAAACGAGAAATTGGTCTGGTGGCTCCAGCCAAATACACAGCAACGATTAAGGACAAAATGTTGGCCAAAATTTTGTTGGAGAAGTTCGAAGAAATAAAGAATGTGATCGACATAAATATATTTGGGAGTATGTTAATAAAGTTTCCTTGCTATGAAACATGAAAATAAAAACTGAAAATGAAAGCAAGAATGAAAACCAGATCAAACTTTAATGTTCATTTCTACTCTTCTTTGGCTACCTGCCTTTCCTGTTCCTGTTAAGACTAAAACTTACATCTCAGAAACTAGTTTTGGCTAAAATTTCGAATAGGCGCTCGTTTCTTAAAGTGGAGATGGTGGGTGCATATTTGAGGGGGCGCTTATTTAATAATTTCCCAGATAGTGTGCGCGAATATTCGAAGGGAGCGCTTATTTGAGGATTTACGGTATATAAACCACAGTATGCTTTGTACTACAGGTGAAATAGAGGACGTAAAAGACAGATGCATGTAATTATGCACGTGTATATGCACACACATGCACACATTCATGTATAAGTCGGTGCTGGTCTGCTCCCAATCGATATCTACATGTATCAAAGATACAAAAATTCTTATGAGCTAGTCTACAAAGAATTTAAGTTACACTCCCTTCTCCGATTCCTACGCGGTTAGATCACACAGCGGCTGTGCAACCATAGCAAATGTTATTGCAGGGTGCTGGTCCACTGGTAGCACCGTGTGTTTAACTTCCCTAATCTATCCCGTTGGTGCTGAGTGCTGAGCTGGGAGGCATTATGAATCATTTTGTAACGCTTGGTATGACTCGGTGGTGGTTTTGAACCCACAAACATCCTCACGCAAAGCGAGCACTCTAGCACTAAGTCATTGCTGCGGAAAAAAAATGCAAATATGATAATGAGAAAAAATAGTAGGTTGTGACACCGAAAACTGAACAGTCTGTATTGATGATTGTAGAACGAATCTAAAGTCTATATTGTCTACTCAGTCATATAACAGCTGATCTACGTCTCTTCACCGCAAAAGAAGGAAAGCTCTTAAATACCATTCACCTTTTCTTGTGAGTTTGTGCTGTGCTTCCCATAATCTTCTCACCCGCTCCACAAGTTCAGCTTTTTCACAGCACCCACGAAAATCAACAAAATTTACAATCAAAATTCTCTTTAGTTCTGCAACTGTTAACGTTCTTATTTCGTCACTGCTTGTTAGCTCCTCCACTGATTTCCACTTCTTTGCATGATCCACATTTAGATGGTTGTTCTAGAGCAAAAAGATACAAATATTACACCAAAATGTTACACAAAAAACAAGCAGTTCGCGGGATATTTCTACTTCTCCGATGTTGCAGCACAAGGAAACTGTATACAGCAGAGGACGGAAAAAGTTTACTGAATTAATTTCACCCCATTTTATGCGGATCAGGATAAATTTGTCCATTGTATACTGCCTCGTCAGAAAACAAAACATTAATAATGACTCTTCCATGATTTTCTTAACTCTTGTGCAACCAAATCCAACCAATATTTGCAGTAACTAACGTTCGGTAGGGATCCCGAAAAAAAATGACTTCCTGCATCTGGCAGCCTTGACTAAAACGCATTTGTTACCTCCATCTTGTACAGTTGGCGCGAATTAAAAATAGCAGCAGAAATAATTGATGGAAATCGTACTCGTCTCTTACCCGAAATTATTCTTCTTCAAAAATAACTTGACACTTGGCTATCATAGTCTGCGATTACCCATTGATGGGGATTCAGACGAATATGTGCTTAGTATTGACGATAATAGTCCATAATCAGATGATGATGACGATGTCGTTATGCAAGACTAGTTAGCAACATGACGACTGACTGATAACGATGTGTTCTTCATTTTTGACACCTTATCTGCAAATTACCACGCTTTGCCTGATGCCGGTTTTTCCTATGCGACTCAAGTAAAACTCAAAAACGACAATTTCAAAAAGGGGTTGATCTTAAATGATGACTAGGGAAGGATTCCATAAAAAAACTCGTGCTCATACATTGCTTTCTAATGCTCTGACCGCGAAAGATTGGTCCCGGATCGAACCCTAACAGCAAGTGATATTTTATTGCCCAACATATGCTGACAAGGCATGCTGACAACAGAAGCTGACAAGGCATGCTGACAACAGATGCTGACAAGGCATGCTGACAACAGATGCTGACAAGGCATGCTGACAACAGATGCTGACAAGGCATGTCAACAACAGATGCTGACAAGGCCAGCATAGATCTAATCTAATAAATTTATGTTGATCAAACAACGCTTACCATTTGGTGTTTACAATAAATACGCATATATACTTAAAACCTTTCATATTTTTTACAGCCTTTCTACAACATTTGGTTGCAAGTATGACCCTGCATTAGCCTACTACAAAGAGTCTATAAATGGTAAACGTATAATGAATGTTAAATATTTTACACAGCTATGGTTTTATGATCTAATCAAACAATCTATCCATCACACATGAATTCCTACTTTACACAACGATCGTTAAACGAGACAGCGATTCATGTTTACCAGTGTTGAATAACACATAAATGCTGCATCAAAGATTATCGCTAAAATGTAAGCAGGCAATACATTTAAGTCTTCTAGATATAGTTCCAACTCTCAAGAGTGTGTTCTTCCACACTGTTCAAAAATTACAATAAACACAGAGAACGACTTCGTGATACTTATAACATCAAACAGAAAACTAACTTTTAGTCTTACCTGTCTTTTGGAACCACAACTTAGGTCATCATTGCTTTGACTTGCAGCCCAGCGCATTTCCTCCTGTGCTCTCCGTTCTGCCTCCTTTCGTAAATTTTCCACTTCTCTTCGTCGTTCTTCTTCCTGCCTTAGGTCAGTAACTGACCTTTGACCACAGTCCTCTGCAAATTTCATCACCAAATCTATCAAGTGGTATTTCTCAGTGCAGTCTCTAGTTGATATCCTTCGTGCTATTAGAAAATCTCTAAGGTGTTTTACATTTAGTAAACTAAGATCTTCCCTATTGAATCTCTGTCCACTTAACACCATGCACTTTAAACAGCTTCTTGATTGACTTGTTTCCAAATTTGATCGTGTGACCTTCCGTCCTTGTGCAAAACATGTCTCACAGTACAAATCTCTGCACAAACCGCATCTATTCTATGGATAGAGGGATTAAATGAAATGTAATTAACAGGATATAAAACACTATTCATGTACAGATGTTTTCCAGAGTCAAAAGGAACAGAACCTCGTTTTCGAAAGCATATTCTGCCAGAGAAGTTAAGGGTGCAAGGAAAACCAGAATGTCCTTAAGCAGTCAACATATACAACATAACTGTACTAACTTAAGTACAATAATCATGGGTCATAGTGATAAAAGGAATCTATATTGTATGTACATCATTTAAGGAAAGAGGTCAATAAGTTAAAAAAATACCTTTGAACATGTACAAAGATTAGTAAAAACAATACTAAGATCTTTATAATACAAGTGCATATAATGTACAATATTCAAAACATTTCCAGTTACAATCTTAGCTTACGTATCCCCACATACCATGCTAAAGAATAGTGTATACAAACAGACAAAACATATTTATCTGCATTATCTGACATCTTCCACAGACGAGGGATTTTAAAGGTATGTAGTGCATTGTCTAAGCATTTATGAGTAAAAGTGTAGTTATTGCATGGGAGACCTTTTATTGATTTTTGCCAGATATCTGAGCGTTCATTGAGTCACTTCTTGATTAAAAATATGATAATCAATCCTTGTATAGTTAAATGGTTTGTCCAATGATCTTATTGATTTCCAATTTCCATAGTGCTTTCATTGCAGCTCTTAAACTGTCATAATTTACATGTGTTAACTCAAAAAAATGACAAATAGCAGAACCTTTAACATTGGCTGACTGTTGCATTATAATGACCTGGCACACTGAAACTACAACTCAAATACAGTTTAGGAGAAGTCTGTTTCCATTAACACAAGATTTAACTATGTCAAATGATTTGCAAATGTCCATAAAAATGTTGTTGTAATAAAGTAGATGTGTATATCTGTATTTTGTTTATGTTAGACGAAGCATTAAGTCGTATTCACAACACTGGTTTAACTCTCAAGTGTCCCTATTTGGAAAATTAAATTTGAAAACAAACGGACACAATTTTGGCACTATTTATTTATATGTTAAAGAAAATACTCCCTTTTTCAGACTAAGAACTAGGTTGCTCTCACGTAACTGCTTCATATGTTGTAATCCACTACTCAAGAAATTCATAACTTATGCACTCGTCTTTTTAGCATAGGGCAAGACTGTGTCATCAGCAAGGTGGATCATCTTACACAATTTAGATATGTCTCAACGTGACTTGTTAGCAATATGACTGAGGACTGATTATTAGGCAGGAAGAGATTTGTCCATAATAAATTACAAATTCAGTAGCAATTGATAACCCAGGTGGAAAATGTAATCTACTAATGAATATAAGAACCATACTGAAAATCTTCAGAGAGACACGACTTTAACTATAAACTATTATACTATCCTTTTTCTGTTGCATTATGAAACAATAATGACTTGTGCACCCCACTTGATCATAGGCACCTAACTTCTTCATGTAAAAGACCTGCAGGATGAGTTATTTTTGTTGGTGTTTCGTCTATAACAAAACAGCTACAGACTAAATTAACACATCCTTTAACATGTGATATTTGGAATCAACATCATCTTCATCCCAATGTTCATGTTTAAAATTGCAAAATAAGGTCCCAACTGTCCTAGAACTGATCCTAAAGCGCATAAAATTGCAAGAATGACTACATCACTTACTTGCACAATTGATTATTATAGATTCTAATTTACTGCATTCATCTACTTTGAAAGCATATTTCTAAAGACAAAATGTGAAACTTTACACAAGAAAAAATTGCATTTAGGACAAGAAATAGTTGCGATGATTCTCAATTCTGAAAACGATGGTAAGTGAACTCAATCAAAAGTTATGAAAAATGACCATCAATATAAGAGCTGTTGTTGCTGATCAATGCATACCACACCTCATGTTTTGGCAGCTTCAATTCAATAGAACACAGACAGATACACAGGTTCTCTGCAATATTTGAGGTGATAGGCCACACAGCCATGCATAACTTCACTTGACACTAAAATAAGCAGCGGGACCAGTCTCCAGGTGTGCCTTATAAGAGGTCACTTATACTCAGAAGATGCACTTCTGTCTTTCTAATTGTAATATATCAAGAGGGAAACACAAAGGAAAACAACCAATCAGTGGGTTAGCAAACTCTCAACTTAAAACAGCTGTGCTAAGCTAGCATCAGTTCTGGTGCACAAGGGATCAATATCACATATTGACGGGGGGATGACAACTTAACCTTACTCAATAACCAAGTGCCTTACTAAACAACACTTATGAATTTTGATGTTGGTGTGTCTTGATGACAAAACTATCAGACAGAAAAGGACAGGTTGGCTGCAACAGGTAATGTGTAATATTGGTTAAAAAAGATGACTCACTATTCTATCACCAGATGTCATAACAAATGTTACATCTAAATATTGATATCAAGAGAATCTACTGGTTTTTTGCCAATTATAAACAGGTTGCCTTGGGCTCCAGATCAATGCATTACTGTTAAAGACAGTGACATCAAACTCAGTAGACTTTGTAACACTCATGAGAATATGTAACTTCTTTGAACCGCTTACAAGGTCAAGTTGTAAGACCTGAGAACTAACAGAGAGTCCTTTGTCGACCACAAAGAAAACAACAATTTTCAAGGACAGAGACAAAGAAGACTTCAGGGTTAACATGAATTTAATTCCAATTTCGTGATCTTTGTATAAATCTTGAAGCTTTTATCCCTTTGTGCAAAGAAAAGAACTTAGGATAAGCTTATATAAAAATTGATCCTGCCTTAATACCATCATGAATGGAAATGCTTGATCTAAAATATACTTTATGGTTTTCATATTAACTAATCAGAACTTCTTGCCCATATGTATGACAACAACACCGAAAGAAAAAATAGACAATGGATAATAATGTGCATTCACCCAATGAGCACACAGGAGTACCAATCACAATAAACATTTAAGATGCAATTGGAATATAATCTAGAATGTTGATACACTGGTATAGCTTCTTTCAAATAAAGCATGCCATGGTCTCATTTTACAAAAAACACTAGAAGGCTGTCTAGTTAAGGGGCATCAAAATGACTACAAATAAAATACAGGATACTTTTAAAACAAAGTCCATGTAAAACAAAACAACAATGGCAAAACTAGACATAACAGCAAGCATTGTATTACAAAATGAAGACATGAATATCAAATTAAGCAATGCCTATTGTTGCATAAATCAAACTGTGTATAGTGACGAAAAAGAATGAAAAGATTGTTTCAGCCTCAATATCTTAACAGAAAATATAAGTATAATCTCAACTGACACAGCAACCAAGGGAATACTAAATTGTTCAAAAATTTGCTTTTTGCTCCTCTGTGTTTGCCTTATCTTAAGATTTTTACAATGAAAGCTCAGTTTCATCACGGTTTTAAAACTTTTTGGCAGGTGTGTTTGTTAAAATGACAGCTTTTGAGTTCTAATTAAGAACTGGCAAGCTGACAATCAGCAGGAATACCCCAATTCCATGTGGTTGAATGGTAATGAAAAACCTTATATCATAATGTCTTGCAGTGTCATACAATCCCAATCCTTACAATAACAATAATTCACATGGTCTACACAAAAATGTTTGAAACTGATATTTATCTTTCACTGGAGATCAAGTTTATACATCTATCTATCTATCTACCTACCTACCTACCTACCTACCTATCTATCTATCTATCTATCTATCTATCTATCTATCTA